>WKFP01014246.1:156826-269099 GCA_011057875.1 Pterocles orientalis
CACAAACAAACAAACAAAAAACCCCCCAAAAAATACAGCCTCCATGTCCTGGCAAGCAAAGTTCACTGTTGGCCGCAGCTCCTTTATTGCAGTCTTCCTTCTCACAGTGTGTTTAACAACTTCCCTGGTGAAAGCATAAAGGCATTTAAAGTTTTTCAAAACCATGTTTCTTATTTTGTGAGGATGGTTTTTGTGACATTGCTGAAATACAGGATCTGCCAGTGCTGCTGTTTTCTGGTACGTAACTTTTCCGACAGCAGTGACAGGAACATTTATAACGCTGGGGTTTGCTTCAAGCAGGCTTAGTAACAGCAGCCGAGGTAAGAGCACTTGCTTTCACTTTGAATTAGTTTCAGCAATTCTTGCATCATTGGTACAGAGGAGTAGCAATGTTTATTATGAGTTGTCACTAAATACCCTGTATACAAACCAATTTTATTAGTCCTTGACTGATGAGGATTTTCCCAGTGCTGGCTGTATGTTCGGGCTCATGGAGGGACTGCTGCTGCCATGCAACCTGCCTGGGCATATCAATCTGCCCTAACCTTGCAGTCCTTCCTCTGCAAGGAGCAGCACATGAAAACACCTGTGTTCCCCGAGGAGGGAAAAAATCCCTGATATTGATTCCTTCTTTCTTCTGCTAACAATTCCCTTTTTCTTTGGGAAGGGAAAAAATGGGTTAAAAGTAAGACCATCTGAAACCACAGTTAATAGAGTCAAGATTTATTTAATCTGTTTATCATGTCTAATCGCTCCTTCAAGCAAGTTAAACCTTTTTTTTTTTTTTTAATATCAGTTAGGTTCTACCCTTTTATCCAAGTCAGACCAACAACCAGAATTGGGCTGAGCAGCAACTGCTATTTCCTTACTCCAAGCAGAGTGTAATCTAAGGACCTTACAAGCCCTTTATTGTCTTTGGGAAATGAAAGAGCCGAAGTAACCTTTATCAGCTGTGGTGAAAATTGTGGCTTTGGGCTGTGGAGTTACAATAGGTATTATGTATAATCATAATAATAATAATAGGAGGAGTACTAGTAAATCTATATGGCAAAAGACATACCTGTTGATTTTATGCTACATAACATTTTATGATGTGCCAGCAGCATTTAACTTCTTCTTCCCTAATCTGTAAATAGGAACAGAAATAAAAAATTCAAAATAATCCACCGAAGTAGAAACAGTAAGGTATTTGCCCCAAGTATACTCATTTGACAAGATGAAGTTGATATCTATCAACTCCTCCTACTGCTTTTCTTTCACATGTTCACATTGGTAACCTCTTCCAAATTATTTGTGACTTTTTGAGGAATTTAGAATAGTTTATAGCACTAAGCAGACTTATTCTGCAAATCCATTTTCTTGCTTTTAACAAAAAATGCTCTTAGATCATCTTTATTAGTATTTTTTCAAGGTACTGAATGTACTAGCAACATGATTTCATTGGTATCTGGCTCCTGAAAAGTTGATAGCATAGTTAAATCGTATGAGATTCTGCAAGTTCCAGCAAACTGCAGTGGTTTCAGCTGGTGTGACACTTCTAACTATCATGAGGTCTTGTGAAGGCAAGCATGTTACCTAATTTTAAGGTGTAATATATTATCTACTTTGTTCAGAAAATACTATTATAATGACGGTGATGCTAAAATAGCATGTGCTTCTATTAATATGTTATTAAGCCTGCTTTTCATTTGTCAATATATGTATATGACATTGAAAAATAGAGAATAAGAGGGACACTGGTCATACACAGATGAATATCCAAATGAATAATTAGATATTTCCATGTGAAGCTAACTCAAGTCCTAAGTTGAACTCCTTGCCTTCTGAGCACCAACTTCTCAGGCAAAGATAGGTTTGTTCTTCAATTTTGAGAAATTATTTTTTTCTGCAGAGAAACATGATGTATTGAAACACTGTAGCTTTTTAGGTTGCATTTTAGGAGTTATTTCCCTTTGTGAAAAAATTCCTGGATCCAAAGTAGTTGCTGGTTAGAAAAGAATAAAAGAAAACCAACAGGTAGAACCAGTAAAGCTTGTGTTTGCAAAGCTTTCAATAGCTAGAAGACGAGGGTATTTTTGGTAGAGTGTGGTTCAAAACTGGTTTGAGTCCTTATTCTTGAAAGCCTAAGGCAGGGGTGGGTCACTAACACTTGAGGCCGGTGTCCTGACGGTCAGTGTGGTGTTACATAAGATGGGAGAGGAAAGCGCTGCTACTCCGTTGCCATGCTCTTACCCTGCTGATGACAAGAGACACAAAATTGGAGCCCTCTTCCAAAGAATACTTACCTCCTATACAAAATCAGAAGGAAGGAAGTCTTGGGAAGATTTTCAGGGGGGAAAAGTGCATTTTTTTCTGTTCATTGATCCTTTCTCTACTTGTTCTGCAACCTGTGAAGCTAAGTCATTATCTACTCCACTTAACAGCCAGACATCAAGAAGACAACTGGCCCATGGGGCTTTTCAGGAAGGTTATTGCCTATTAGCAGTTCTGCTCCTTCCTCCTCAGTCAAATCCATAGATATGGAGAAGTACAATCAGTTCCCAAAGTGTGTTTGCATGGTAGTCCAAAGAAGGACTAGGCCAACTGCTAGGAATATCATTACCAGTGTATGAATTGGAGCTGAATATTCCGTGTTGTGTATACTTAAAATGCTCTGGAAATGTGAACTAAAATTCTGTTTTGATTTTTGTGTGTGTGTTTGAGGGGTTTTTTTAAATTCCATTGGAATTTTGCTCCTGCTTTTGCACCTGTTGCAATTTATTTAGGTGAAAGGGTTGAGCAATGGTGTGAGGGAGTTGTTTTAACAAAGATGCAACAAATTACATGAATTTGTTTAAACATGGATCTATGTATATATTTCACAGCTGCCAGTTATTGTTTTAGAGATCATATGTAGCTTGTTTGTGTTGTCCTGGTATTTTTGGATACTAGTCAAATCTTTTTCTTTTTCTTTTTCTTTTTCTTTTTCTTTTTCTTTTTCTTTTTCTTTTTCTTTTTCTTTTTCTTTTTCTTTTTCTTTTTCTTTTTCTTTTTCTTTTTCTTTTTCTTTTTCTTTTTCTTTTTCATTTTCTTTTTCTTTTTCTCTTTTTCTTTTTCTTTTTCTCTTTTTCTTTTTCTTTTTCTTCTTTTGAAATAGTAAGTCTGGAATAGATTTTATGAATACATGCATTCAGTTAATGTAGGTACACCTATATAAAGTGAATTTCCCCACCAAAAATCATTTGGGGGGATATGACAGGTCAGAACCCATATATCTGACTCACTCAACAATTTTGACCTGAGCCTGAAAACGAAGATAAGACAGACGAAAAGATGCTTTTGTGACAAAATTAAAAAGGGTCACCATCTGAACTCTCACAGAAGAGGTTCCCCTGGTTTTAACAAAGGGGTCACAGAGAAATAATTGTTAGCACTTTCCAACCACACAGCTTCAGTGTGGGAACATATCATTGTTATTTCAAACATGGGAAAATCAGGGCACAGAGAGGTCAACATGATTCCTTCAAGGACAGATAATGAGTCAGAGGTGGAACAACACAGGGGAGTGTTGTTCAGTTTTCCAGGACAGGGTCACAGCTATTGGGTGCCCCAACTCCCTTGCCAGTACCAGACGATGAACATTTCTGATTATTTACCAGTTGTGGATTTTCTATTTGCACTTCTGATAAAAGCCTCCAAAGACCTGGGGCCAGGCTCAGGCATCTCAATACCCAAGCAGAGTTAAGCGTTAGAGAATTAAAGGGCTGTTTATACTGAGGCAAGTGTACACAAATGTAGAAACACAGCTCTGTGCACTTAGGCAGCTTTATGGCAAAACTGCTGTGCCATAGAAGTAACAGGTTTCCAGCAGAAGTGTCAGTTGTGCTGAAGTGTTAGAAAGGTAATTGGGAATTTAGGTGCTGAAAGTAGGACTTAAGCAGAGCTTGGGTCCTTAAATCCTTTGTAAAATTTCCTGTTCTTAAACATAATTTAAGGGAATAAAGGCCATTTGCAAATTACTTCTTCTCCAGATAATCAGTCTGTGAAATTCTGCAATTACGTACCTTGTGCTCCATCCCTGCAAAAACTCCCATGAGCTGTGAGGGAAGAGAAATGTTTCTCATACATTCCATACAGCTGATAAAGGTCTGCAGAAAAACAAAACAAAACAAAACAAAACAAAACAAAACAAACCCAAAAAAAACAGCAAACCCCTAAAAAAGATAAAGCTGTGTTAGCAGCGCATTTGTCCTGACACCACAACATGCATCACTTGTGGTCCCTCAGTGGTGAAAAAATGTGCAAATCTCCATCTGTGCTTCTCTTTCTCTGTAATGAACTTGCTCATTGATCTCTTCTGATTTGTATAGCATGCTAGCAGCAGAAGGTCTAGTCCCACAGACAGACTTCTTGCCTGTCTGGCTCCAGGAATCTCATCAGAAAGGAGTTTGATGCATTCAGCAGCCGTTACACTCTCCAGTGCTCTAATAACAAAGATTTTTCCCTCTGCGCAAGATGTTCAGTTGCTGAGACGGTGGCTTGGCAGGTTAAGAGTTGTAGTTGTGCACAGCCAGTGACCCACTGCAAAATGTTATTTCTATTGCTTAAGTGTAGCTGTTTCTTGTGTCACTTCTATTGTTTGGTACATTTTTTTCTGATTTTAAATTGACAGAAATGGAAATTAGCAAGTACTCAAGGGTCATTGATTTTATGGCACTGGTGACAGAGGCACCATATATACACCCCATCGTGCAAAGAAATGTGCTTGCTAAACTAATAAGGCTTTGGACACATCTTAGAGGGACGCGTTTTCTTTTCTCATGAGCCAAGTTTAGTAAATTGTAGTTTGTTATGGCATAACGTGCACACAGTTCTGTGCATTTGTACAAATGTGAGCAAAATCTCCATGTGTCTTCCCCTGTAAATTCATGCCAGAATGAAAATCTCTGGTTTTAAACAAATGGCTGAATAGTATTATCTGTTAATTAATTTGCCCTGGAAGTTCCAGTGTAAGGGGAGACTTCATCTAATCACTGTGTTGACAGGTTAGTATTTCAGCAGTGTAAAGGTTGCTGGCATTTTGGTGGGATGCTGAAGGGTCACAGAAGTGGATTTCACATGTGTCTTTGAATATGTCTTTTTTACGGTCCGTAGCACATAGGACAGTACACCTCAGCCACAGAAAGAAACGTATTTTCCCTTGTACCTCAGACCTAGAGGAGAAACTCGTGAAATGTAGCTTTTGGCATTTTTTTGTTACATAACTGCAATTGCATGGTCCCATCTTTGGCGTGTTTTCCGTCTGCTTGCCCATGTGTCAGCCCTTCCGTGCAGGGCTACTCTGGCATTTCCTTCAGGGGGAAGCTTTGCTGTTGCACTTGCAATTCCCTGATCGGCAAACATGGCAGGGGGGACAGGTTTTCCAGCAGACCCACAGAGGACTCAGAAAACAGCCAGGCTAGGGTTGGTTTGTTTTCAGACACATTGCAGGTTTTTTCACATCACGTTCTTATCCGTGTTATTGTGGCTTAAACAAGAAGCTGCATACCAGTGGAGATGGGAGAACCATATTTACAGGCAAGGGAGGGTTACTTATCGAGGTGAAGGAGTATCCTTGCTGGGGGCTCCAGTCGTGAGGAATTTTCAGGGAATGACCTTGGAGTTTCTGCCTCTCGGAAACCATGGCAACCAGCGTTTGTTCTCGTAAAATAATTTCTTGTCTCACAGTGAGTGATTACATGCCTCCTCCAAAATCTGTGGCAGAATCTCTCCATAAAAAAAAAACCAAACCAAACCCAAGAGAGAGCCTGAGCTGATGGTTCTGAATCTCTATATCCTAAATAATGCACTGCATCGTCTTCATCTGCTGACAGCTGAACAACAAGCTGAAGAGTAGCCGCTGGATGATTGTCCCTTCCTGTTTCTAGGTTAGCATAATTAAGTCTGAAATAAATACAGACATCTTTGGTGAATGCCCATTTGTCTTCCTAATTAGCAGCTGACAACTATCAGGAAAAAACATTCCAAGACGGACATGTGAGAGAAATGTCTCTCCTACATCCATACAGCTGAAAAAATTATGTGGGAAAAAAAGAAAAGACACTAACCCCTAAAAAAGATAAAAGCTGCAGTAGCAGCTGAGCTTGTCCTGACACCACAACATGCATCACTTCTGGTCCCTCAGTGGTGAAAACATGTGCAAAAAAAAAGACATGGGTAAGCCTCCACAGCTGCTTTAGGGTCATCTCTTAGGCTGCTGGCATTTGATTTTATAGGAAGGCAGGTTGCTGAAGCAATCAACTGTGCTCTACCCATCACAGCTTTATAGCTGCTCCCTTTAATCTGAAAAAAAGGTGCAGATGCTGAAAACTGTACAGTTTAAGCCTGAGTCCTAAAGAAAGAAGTCCTAAGGAGGATTCAGCTGTTTCTGCATGTGAATAATCCCTTTCCTGCAGCCTTTTGACAGAATTCAAACACATCTGAATGAGGAGATGGGAACCTCAAGGACACTGATGCTTTTACAAGTATGTTGAGCCCTGGGAGCTGGGTAGGAAACAGACACCAGGTTTCCCCCCTTTCCCTGTCACCTGCACTCTGCCCGATGGCCCTGTGCATCCCAGCAGGTCACCAGGCAGTGATCCCAGCTTGCTCTGGAGGACCCCGTGGCTGTAACCTCTGGCCCCACAGGGAGTCCCACAGGTTCATGTCTCAGGTCTTCTGCCCACTCTAAGAGCTGAGGAGAAGACCCTGGGAACATGAATCCAACCACTGTTGCAGCTGCCCTTGAGACCACTTCACTTCATCTGACCTACCGCTCCTTGCAGCCTGTGAGCTGCCTGGGAAAGCTAACCTGTGAACAGGTTTGCATGTCCACCTGCTTGCGGACAGCAGTCTCACGACCTCAGCAGCCCCCACAGCTCCAAGGGGGCTGCCATGGGAGCCAGGGGTGTGCGCAGCCACTGGAGGGGCAAGCAGGCAGGGCAGTCACTCCGACATCACCAGGAAGGACCCTCGCCAGCCATTTCCCTCCGGTGGGTCTCTCCTGGCCCTTTCTTAGGGGCTCAAGTGCCCTCCCTGGAGCCCCGGTCACCCCTTGTGCCCCTCATCAGTTGTGCACCAGCCAGACTGCAAAGGCAAGATTTATGCACGCTGCAATATCCCCACAGATAATAACATTTGTTGCTTTCCTTTATCAGAGACAAACCTCTTTACAATGGAGATAATTACGATTCATGGCATTATTAGTGACAATTAAATGTCATACTTGAAAACAGGCAACATAAACTCCTATTTCATTGCAACACTGCCCTCCTGCTGCTTTTCTCCTAACAGCGACTTTCTCTTGCAGCTTTAGATCACCGTTCCAGGGCATGCAGCCAGCAAGGACTCTGGAGCCCTCGTCTTGACACCAGCACTCCCCACTGGCCCATAGACACTCTTCAAGAAAAAATGTAGCAAAGGCTTATTTTCAGAGAATCAGAACCCAGTGTGCTCCTGAGCTCTGACAGAGTGACTGGGAGAAGGGCAGGTTATGGTGGGACTTGCATGTTCCAGTTTAAGGCACTGCTGCCAAAATTGTGGCAGCAGAGGGGCCACAAGCCCAAGCGTTATATGGGTTGATGGAGGAGGCTTGCTGAGGGATGTGGTGGACAAGCAGCACAGTGCAGATCTCTATGGTGGGAAAAAGAGGACCTCTCTCAGGACTCAGGTTGCTGAAGGTGCTTTGGGACCTGGATGGGGCCCATCACAGACCCTTCTTTAACAGCAACTGTGGTTTTGTCCAGGGACTGTGACTGCACCAGCGCATGCACATAGGCTCGAGGCACTTACCACCCCAGCCGCAAAACCTGGGAGCCCAGGGGTGAGGACTTGCCCCAGCCAAAGGGCTTTGCAGAGGGGTGTGGTGATGTTGCAGCCAGACCCACAAGTGTCCTGTGCCTAATAGATCCCCAGCCCTCCTGGGTCACAAGTACACAGTGCCCAGGTGTCTGCACTGAAAAGAAATGCTTAGCAGACATATGTATTAGCTCCCAGATTCACTCTGCAGCCTTTTTCAGCCAGTTCCTAAGAATGGGGTGTTGAGACCTGAAACCATTGCATGGGATTAGCCATGCATTTGCCATTAAAATCAATCCTCTGCACCACTTTAAAAATCTCAATTTGCAGTTATCTGCCTCTGGGACTCAAGGAAAAGAGGTAGGGGAGAAAGAATCCAGAAACTTTTCAGATATATATTGTGACTCCATGGAATTTATTAATGATATCGTAGGAGGCTTACCTTATTCTTCATGTTGGATGTTCAGATTATTCGAGTTTGATTTCTTTTCCAAATGTCTAAATACAGAAAAGGATGACATAATAACTGGGGAAGAAAAGAGGATCTGCTTGTTCTATATGATACTGCTGGACCCACGTACAAAACTTGTTAGATCCTAAACAAACACATTTTTCACTACTTTTTTTTTTTTAAATACAGATGTCTATTTTCTGTTATTTTAAATGTAGGGTTTTTTTGGTTTTGAGCCTTAGTCCAGGTGAGGACTTCAGTGCTTTCCCTGCAGCATGTGTGCCAGAAACTTAATAGTTGTGTAAATAAACAAACCAACTGCCAGCATTCTCCTGTGATTGCTCAGTTCTGGGTATTGCCACTTTCAGAACCCAAAACCTTGAAGGCATGGTGTGGTGATGAGCTGGCAACTGCAATGTGTGGGAACGTGGTCACAAATGCTCTTATGTTGGGAAAGAAAAAAGCTAGAATGATATAACAAAAACTAAAAAAAAGGTGAAATCCATGAAGCAGGTCATTAACTTTTTCTGTGGATGCTCCAAGGTATTTTGCAGAAGCATGTCTAACATGCCAGTCACAGAAAAGGTGGGGCAAGTGTTGGTGTTAGGAAATGAGATCAAAGAAAAAAATTACATCACAAAACAAATACTGATCATAAAGCAATCACAAAAAATTCACAAAGCAAAAAGGTAATTCCTAGCTTTGGTCGGCAGCTGCTTCACACTTGTTTTGTATGGATGTAGGAAGGAGTGAACCAGGTGGGCGACTTGCTCTATCCCCTATTTCGATCCCAGAGCTAACCTTCAAGGGGTCCAGCAGGAAGAAAAATGTGATCTGAATGTGATCAAGAGATGAGAACCAGCACAGAGAGAGAGAGGAGGGATGTTGTGAAGTGGCAGCTGATGCTAGCACATTTCCACAAGCTAGGACAACAAGGAGGATGAGTGGGGAGTGGTAGCCACGGCAGGCTGGAGAAAAACTCCGCAGCAGAATTCAGGGCAGGAGGGAGTGTGAGGAGTCAGACTGCTGAACTGGCACTGCAATTGTTCATCCTTAACTTGCTAGCCAGTCCCAACATTTCATTTCTCATTTGATCATTTATTCTTACCAGTTAAATTCATACCAAAAAGACTTTTCATTCCAGCCAAACCAAAACCTTTGATTTTGCAGCCTGCGTAACAAGAGCAGAGGAAACAAGCACTAAGCTCAAGAGTGAGCAGAACAGCAGAGAAGAAAGGTCTGCCTTTCTTCTAACCACTGAGGACAAGGGACCCATGTTCAGTGCCCTGCTTCCTCGTTCCTTTGCATACTTTTCTGATTTTGAGGTAGAGCTCTTGCAAGGGTGGTGGGGCTGTTCTCCTCTTTGGGAGGCTGCCTACTTAATGTGGCACCTTCAGTTACTTACCAAACAGCAGCGTGCAAGTGGTTAGGACGCTACTAGCCACAGAGACAGAACACAAGGCTTCACATCCCAGCTTCACCAATATCTTAGTGATTTTATCACAGAATTCTGTAGCAATCTTCTGGACCAGGAGAAGACACTGAACTTTGGTCTCACAGACCCTAGGCAAGTGCAGCCCTTGGCAAGAGAAACTGTTTCATTGGTGATGTACCTATTGCCCACTGTCTGACCCTTTATGCAGACGGTATTGAGATATGCAAAAATACATTATTCAGTGAAGAAATCATGTCTTCAAATCACATAGCGCAGAGGAATGAATGACTTTCACAACACAGTTATTTTAACAGCTATAGAAGCAGACAGTGAGAAGGCTGTGAAATTAAAATGGACAGGAAGTTCCTTTGTGTTTCTAAGCATTTTAAAAATAGCCATGCAACAAGAAAACACTAAAATACAGAATGAGAGGGGTCTATGGCAGCCACAGAATAGGGTGTGTACTGCAAAAGAGGGTGAGAGAAGGAGGATGCC
Organism: Pterocles orientalis; assembly: GCA_011057875.1. Classification (NCBI taxonomy): domain Eukaryota; kingdom Metazoa; phylum Chordata; class Aves; order Pterocliformes; family Pteroclidae; genus Pterocles; species Pterocles orientalis. The sequence goes on from WKFP01014246.1 coordinate 167,023, forward strand.
ATGGTAAGAGCTGCCTGCAAAAACAATAAGGGGATAGAGAGCCAGTTTCATTTGCACACAACATTGCTAACCACTTGTGACCAGCAGAGCTTCAAGATGCACAAATGCCTGGAATAATTAGGTCAGTCATGTCTAGATGCAGACATAGCTAGATCAGGCTCTGATGGTCGCACTCAAAGAGTTGCAGTCAATGGCTCAATGTCCAAGTGGAGACTGGTGATGAGTGGTGTTCCTGAGGGATCGCTATTGGGATCAATGTTGTTTAACATCTTTGTGGGAGACATGGTCAGTGGGATCAAGTGCACTCTCAGCAAGTTTTCTGACAACACCAAGCTGTGTGGTGTAGTGGACACGCTGGAGGGAAGGGATGCCATCCAGAGGGACCTGGACAGGTTTGAGAAGTGGGCCAATGCAAACCTCATTGGTCTGGAACTAAAAAATCTTTAAAGTCACTTCCAAGCCAAACAATTCTATGATTTTATGGTGATAAAAAAAAGCACACAGCTTGTTACTTGTAAGAACAACAATGCTTATTCATTGGTAGTACAACATACCTCACAGCCTGTATCCTCACCTGGAGAATATTGTCCTGGAACCGTTCTTTGGAAGTCATCAGTTTACACCTATTACATATGAAGCAAATGCGGTCCAGGGTCCAGGACCTTTTCATTCGTTATTGAACAATATTGAACAAAGGATGTGTGTGAAATCAAACCAGAAAGTAGATGTTCATAATTTTCTCTCCATAGTGACAAGCATACTGTGACCTAACTTCTCTTCATACATGCACTAGACAAACTGGCAGGACAGAACAAGAACCTTACTTCATCACCATTTTTTATCTTAGATTTCATGTTCCATAGAAGTCTAGTGCTGCTTCCTTTGAAATCAATGTTTACATTTTTAATTAAGCTTATTGAGAGAGGGACTGGTCTACCTGCCTTAATTTGAAAAGTGATCTTAACACTGAACAGCTGAAATGACGTCAAAACATGGTACAAGTATTTTCTGTATTCTGCATTTTGTTACAAGTGTCTGTGGACATAATAAGGGAGAAGGTTCACACAACTGTTAGCACAGAATAATAGTTCCCCATTGTTACATTAGTGCAAAAGGAAAGGTATAATGTTTATCTGCAATGCACAAGACATGAGGCCTGTGATAATACTATGTTTTGTTTATTTCTCCACTACTGTTTTTGTACATGTTAATAATTTTTTGAAGGATGTTAGTGCAATTACTCTTTTTTCCCCTCCCAGCCTCCATGCATCAGAAGGGAAAGAATTTTTAGCTGGTGAAGATGCATCAGCAGATCAATTTTCTAAAGGCAAAATCACTAGATGTTTTCACTGGATATGTGCTAACACAAACTGGGGTTTTAATCAACAAGGTTATGCTGCACAAACAGAGTGAATAACAGTCTGATTGACTGGGCAACAGCTAAGGACTATTGCACAGCTGTGCCAAACCTAAACTGGGTTAGTGTGAATTAAATCTTGGGTATGTCTTGTTCTGACAAGAGACAAGGCAGTGCATGTCTGTGAGGCTATTACATTACCAGTATTGCTCAGCGGGGTTCAGTAGAGGTATACTCCAAGAGTGAATCCAGCCTAATGCTTTCAGATCATAGACATTTACCTTAGAATGGCATTGCCTGAAGTTTAATGCAAAAGAGAATTTATAAGCTCATTGCCATGGGATTCCTTTTTGCTTGTTTTATGTAGGTGAAAGTAAAACTGCTGCAATTAGTGCACAGGTTAACAACCAGAATCAACTATTATGAAATGTGGGTTCTCTACTTCTTGCTCTCTCCTGACCAAGAATGGATTTTTTTTTTCCTGAGGGCAATCCTTTCATTAGACACAAATTGCAAGACTCCACGCCGAGTAGCTGGCCAGAACTGTATGGTGTACATTAAGCAAGAACTCACTGCAAGTGACCAGTAGTGCCTTCTGAGCTTAAGATCTATCAAAAAGTGGGTAAGAAAACCCAGCTGCATTACACTGCATAGGATGAAATCCCTTTGGACTGACATTTCCCCCAAATTTAAAATAAAAAAAGCCAAAACCTAAAACTAAATACTACTTTGTGCATCTAATCAACAAAACAAAAGATTCCAACAGGAATCTGTGTCTAAGATGACCATGACTAAAACACAGTGAATGAGATAAATTCCCAAGAAAGGAAGTAGTTTAGGAGACGGAGCTGTAAATAAAGATACACATTTGGCAATTACTTTCATTTTGTTTTATTCAAGCTTTTATCCTACTACTTTTATGACAGTATTACAGCCAGAAGTTAATCTAATTCCTATTAGGACACTGCATAAACTACCTGCACTGCCTATTTGTTCTTGTACTGCTCTGCTATCTCCCTCTTACACTTACAATAACAGCCATGCAATTGCCCCACCAATGTCCCCACTACATCGTGTATCTTTCTGATCCTGGAACACTGTGCTCCTGTTCCCTCTTCATTAGATTACTGTCATCAGAGTAAACAGAGCACCACTCACATCAGCCAGGACAGGGGCTCCTCAAGCAGCGCACACACACAAGAGGTCCTTCCAGTAGCCTCCTGTTTCTTTAGTTTGTAGCCTGAGGAACACAGTGTATCCTCATTAAAAAATCTAGATCATAAAAAATGGTTGTCCACCATACTGTGTAACAAGGTCATGCCCTCAGATGTTTACTGAAGTTAACTTCTTTCATAGCTGCGGTCCTTTGTCTGCCAAATGTCTTCCCTACCACTGCACTGCGTAAGAGGAGAGAAAGAGCCATATGGAAAAATCCCACTAAGATTTCCCTAGGTCATCCTGTGAATTTTATCTGTGTTTGTTTTGAAGACTTCAAGCTAGTCATGGCAGAAATGGCATTTTATTGGTGTTCAGTTAAGGCAAAACACACGGTTCCTGCTTGACTAAATAGTGGTAGGTAAGCATATCATGACTAAAGAGTCACCTCAGGACCAGGGTAAAGAAATATGGAAGTATATTAGTTTCCTTGTCCTACTTAGGTTTCCTGGATGTGTCACAAAGATAAATGCATTCACCAGAATCAGAATTAATTTGTTAATACTTTGTTAATCAGATTGAAACCACCTACAAACACAAAACATTTCAAGTTATTTTCTTTTTCCAGTGTCAGGTGTCCTTCCTTGTGAAAACACAGGTGAGAGAAAGATGAGTGCCAGTCATCTGGGAATTCGGTACCAACGAGGAACGTGTTTCTACTGTTTTGCAAAAGCAACATCACGCAAAAAAAACCAAGTACTGAGAACATCTTTTAACAGCACATTTCCAGGCAAAAACTTCTGGTTCACTGATTCCTCTGTTTCCCATGGCCTGACTTGTAAAAGCTGCAGCATGGCTTTCCAAAGCATGAGGCACCTGCAGCTCTCAGAGCACCACCAGCGTTTATGTCTTTAGTGTTGCTCACCTGTAAGCCAGAAATGTCACAAGGTTATCTGGGAAGCTGTAGTAGAGTCCCATACCTACTGAGATTTGTCAGAAACACCTGGCCTTACCGGGCTTCTGCACAGACTAAGCTTCTAAAAGGAATCACAGAAAGTGTCCCTCTGCACCATTAGATGCCTATAAAGTTAAAAACCTTGGAAATCCACTGAAAACCAAAGTCTGAACTTGAAAATATCAGTCTTTTAAATGCTTCATAATATATCTCACCTGATAATCTGTCTTTTTTTGTCTTCCCACCCAGGCACACTCAGCTATTTCTATTCCAAGCAAATAATACAGTTAACAACAGTGACGGTACAGCCTATAAAAAACATTAGATTTTGCTCACTGTAGCTCATGGTAGATATTGCAATAATACAAGAACAAAAGGAGAGACAGAGCAATGGAACGTTAAGCAAAGCTTCTTTCCAGGCAGAAAGTCAGTAGCTCAAGAACCAAGGGGAAAAATTATGTGGTTTTGTCCCAGAGAAGTCAGTGCAGGAATTCTCTCTAAGTGGGATTTCACCCATAATGAACAAGAGGGATCCCCACAGAGGTTAAATATTAGTGATAAGCCTGGGGAAAGGTCTCTATTTGTTTGGCCTCTGTAGCAGTAGAACAGAGGCAAACTGAAGGAAAAGTATTTCAGATCAGTACCAGGAAATAATGTCATACAGATAACAAACCCGTATGGAACCAATTGCCACAAATTAAAAGTGAAACCAGTAATTTAGGAGGATTATGGAAGGACTGAATAACAGATACTGACAGCATGGCATCCTGCTCCAGAGTGCTGGTGAAGACTAATTACTATCCAAAAAATCATTGTGCCATCACCATGAGAATGATAAAAATAATAAAAAACTTCCTCTTTGGGTCGTTAGTGACAGCTTTTCTTGCATGTTTTTCTAATACATCTAACACTAGCTTCTGTCAGAAATAGACACCGAAGCAGGACATGTGCAGTACACTCTGGCTGTTTGTAACTAGTTCAGTAGTTTTCACTCATATTTTTGCCTTTGTTAGGAAGGAACAGTGACCAAAGAGGAAAACGAGGTGGTCAAAGGTGAGGAATATTTCCTCAGTTCTGACAGCGAAAGGCACCTCAGTTGCTGTAAACAGTCCGCTCATAAAAGAGATGTCACCTGTTGGCAGGTAGCTTCATTATGGTTCTTCCTAAAAATAAAGCAGATTTGCTTGTAGAGGTGGGCGTTTGAAGACACAGACACTGACAAAACAGCACCTCCTTTATCTTCACATTTTCCTCTTGAAGTCTTAGTAACACTCCCATGTGAAATATTTAGAAGAAAGCCATCTTCTCCCAATCAATGTATTTACTCCTCCAGAAATGCTAATGGAGACTCAGCAACAGAATAAGAAAGAAACACAAAGAGGGCAGCAGTGCTGTACTTTCATCTGATACAACAAGCAGCTGTCAGCCCTGTTAAAAAAATTACCCAACAGACAGGCATCCAAATTTATGCTAAGTAAACATTTATTGATTCTATTACATACAGCAGGAACCTAGTTTTTCTCCGGTCACTGCTCTCGGTAATTATTTCCCAGCCTGTCTTTCCTATTGTACATACATACACCAAGCCAGTCACCTCACTGTGGAAGACCATCAGGTTAGTCAAGAATAGTTTCCTCTTCATAATTCCATGCCAACTACTTGCAGTCATGCTCTTGTCATGCCCAATATCTGGAAATGGTTTCCAGGTGTAGCTGCTCCACCACCTTCTCAGGGACTGAGGTGAGGCTGAGCAGCCTGTAGTTCCTCAGATCCTCCTTCCCCTTCTTGGAAACAGGAGAGACATTTACTTCCTTCCAGTCCTCAGGGTCTCTCCCCAGTCACACCCCTCTCCTCCACATCCTTTGAAGATGATTGCAAGCAACCCATAATGACACAGTCCGGCTCCCCTAGCACTTGTGGGTGCATTGCATCAGGCCCACGGATGTCTGTAGGTCCAGTCTATTTGTATGTTCCCTAACCTGATCATCCTTCACTGAGAGTAAATCTACTTTGCCCTGGGCTTTCCCACTCGCACCGGAGACTACTGAGGTCAAGTCTTACCAGTAAGTTAAGAGGTGAAGTTGAGTACTTCAGCCACCTCTGTGTCCTCTGTCACAAGGGCCCATGTCCAGTTTAGTTTTGGGGCCACGTTTTCCTTAGCCTTTCTTGTGCTGCTGTGTCCTTGTGGAAACCTTTTTGTTGCTGTTCACATCTCTTGCCAGATTCAACTCCAGGTGGTCCTGGAGTTCCACATTCCACAACAAATTCATGGGGTTTTTTTTATTCAATCTGGTTGGCTACAAACTAGGTGAACAATTTGATTTGATAGAAAAATGCATTACAGATACAGAGTAGTCAGAAGAATTAAGGCATCCATATGGGATACAGACTGGACTGTCGGACAGAAGCACCTAAAAAAAAAAAAAAAAAAGAAAAAGAAGAAGAAGGAATGATGCCTTTAACAAATAAGTCAGTAAAAGTGAGGAGAAATTTTAGAACAGCCAGGAGGTACGGAGAAAAAAGAGAATTTGGTCACTGCTTCTCAGTGCAAACAGTAATGGCACTAAAGTCTGGATGTCAATATCAGGATTTGTGGAAACAGTAATGAAAGGTATGAATCAGTTGTCAGAATGTGCATACAAAGCATGACATCTGATCCATCAGACACTCTAACACAGGGGCTAAGCCTTAGTTTTACTTTTTTCAACTGACCAAAAATACTACTTAACTTAAAGATGAAATTTCTTTAACAGGTTTTCTTCCTCTAACTTGCATGCCTTCATCAGCAGAAAAGAGCTGCCACTTCCTTAGAGAAAGCCTCATTGGACATAGGAACCAGAAGCTCAAAAGGATGCTGTGGGTTACTGAACCATCATATGCAACTCTAGTGGGAATGCAATTCCTTATTAAACTGAATTGAATAGGTACGGAAAAGCTGAGTGAAGTGCCAGGAGGGAAGCATGGGCTCGATACTCCTGCCATTTCATTCTTTAACTGCTAAAAAACACTCTTTCAGGCACTGCCAATTTCTCTATACAGCAAAGAAAGAAAATTGCAAGATCTGTGCTACGAATTAAAATGACTAAGCACAGGCATATGGCAAAAGCAAGGCTGACTGATAATTTGCTGCATTAGTGGTGTAATTCCCTCTTGCCGGCCCAACAAGGGGCCCGTACGCAACGATGCCTTTCAATGGGTCACAGTCTGGTGGTGATGTTTAGCGTATGCTCCAAGGACTTAGCACTAAGCCTGCTTGGCCCCAGGCTGTGATGCTGACCAAAGATGCCAAACTAAATGAGTTGATTCCCAAAGCCACTTCATGGGAAATTGGTAGGAGGTCAGAGCAAGAGAAATGGCAGGCTGAAAGAAAGCATAAGAGGGAAAAAAGGAGAGAGAAAGACACCTGCTTATAATGCCTGATTAAACAGCTCAGCTGAACTCTTACCAAAACAGAAAGCCAAGACCTCTGACCAAGCTTGGGCAGAAACACATAGTAAAAATTCAGGGCTATTGTGGCTCCTAACAGAACTGGTTTGTATGGACTTAATTTGTTTTCTTAATTAGTTTATATATACAGCTCTAAACATAAATATTCAAGTAAGCCAACTTTATATAGGGGAAAACTTACAGACCTCCCTGAAAGGCTTTAGTTTATACCAAGGGACAAAAACACTGCCACAAACAAAGCACTTTAATTCAGCAACTTGCTGCAGCCAGAGGAGAAGAAGGAAACAGCAGATCTGCTTCTTTCCAGACTTGAGGTCAATTGGACAGGAAGGAACTTCTTTCAGCCCAAGCAGGCTCTTCCAAGATCTGAATGTCAGCTAACTTTGTTGTGCCAACTAATTAAGACACAGGCAGAATGAAGCTTTCCTCAAGCAGCGGGATCCCATCACAGGATTTAACAGATTGTACCAAATCACATGGGGTGAGGTTCCTGGGGGTGGTGGTGACCCACATCCATGTGTGGGCTGCTAGTCCTAGGCAGGGATATCCTTGGAGATTTTATCTTCTTACATTCTGTAGCGAACATGAGCAGAAAAAGCTGAAGCAGAAAAAGGTTGCCTTTTGTAGGGGATGGTTGGGCTGCAGGCAGCTTTGACTTTGCTACACAGCTTTGCCCTTGAAGTGACAACAACTTTAAGAAAGAAGCAAGTGTATGCAGAAAAGCAGAATGAGGACATACCATGGAAGCTGCGTGGACTGCGCATGATAAGTACAGGAGAAGCAATCATTGTATTAGTATAGTCGCATGCTTTGCTATCTCTAACCAATGAAGAAATGTAACTAGGGCATGATCAGGGGAATAAGAGTATATAAGGGAACATAACTGTGCAATAAAGGTTCACCATAACTGTCGGAATAAGTTTACATGAATTGATTTCTCAGGCAGCTACAACAGCCTTTCCCTTTCTTGTCCGAGCTTTCAGATTTCAGCTTTTCAGATTTTCAGATTCCAAAAGCTCTGTAGGTTATAACGATCAGTTTTGCCATGCTGTTTCCTTGATCAACCACCAGCTACAAATTCTGTCATGGAAGGAATATTTCAGCCTGTTTTGACCTGGAAGTAAGGAAAAAAAATGACTTTTTATTTATTTGGGTTGATTTTGTAAAGTGGCTTTGAGTTTCTTGGAAATGAAGTAGAGGTTTACATTCTGTATGCTATGAGATAAAAGGAAGAAGTCTGCTCTAAAGAGAAGTCACAGTCATCTGAAGTTACTATATAGGTTAAGAATTAAATATATTTCATAGAATCATAGAATGATAGAATGGGCAGCTTGGTGTCACTGGCAAACTTGCTGAGGGTGCGCTGAATCCCAGTGACCATGTCTCCAACAAAGGTGTTAAACAACACCAGTCCTGGTACTGACCCCTGAGGAACACCACTCGTCAACGGTCTCCACTTGGACATGGAGCCATTGACCACAACTCTTTGAGTGCCACCATCCAGCCAGTTCTTTATCTGACAATATGTCATAGACTGGCTTTTGCATTATGATTACCACAGCTGTCCTGCTGGTGAAAAATAAGACTGCAATGAGAAAGACCCTCTCCTTCCAGACCTGAGGACAAAGAACAGAGAGAAGAAAGAAGGTAACCAGGAACAGCCCAAGACCGACACAAGCTGAAGAGTTTGCAAATAAGAGCCCCTAAATTTCAATTCTGGCCATACACTGATCTTGGACACTTGTGCAGTTCCCTGCTGATTAGGTCTCTGATACTTTTGGATTTTGCTCTCTGCTAAAGGTTTATTTCCAGACAACTGTGTTCCTTAAAACAAGGAAGCAGGTTCTAAAAACTGATGTTTAAAGAAAATCCACCTCTTCGTACCTGTTTATGCAGAAACGTACCGGTTGACCAGCAAACTGTATCTACACATTCCATCTGCCCACAGAGATGTAAAATTTTGGATTGTACTAGTCAGCCTGGATTTACACACATCTGCCACCCACAGAAGGGTTTGTTTCAAAAAGGCTATTTTTGACTGGCTGTTAAGGACATTGTACTACCTCAAAGTGTGACCAGCCAGTGCGGTTTGCTCAGAGAATATACGATTGCGTCTCACTTCACTGCTTCATCATTATAAATTATTGACATTGATTGTTTAATGCATGAGTTTGCAGGGTAGAGCTCTTCAGAAATTTAGATTATTCCCCCCCAAGCTTCAGTTGTACAGTTTAATTTATTAAATTTGGTTGTTTTCCTTCAATTTTGGCTTCTAATTATAATCATCTCAAGCAGATCAGGATGAGACTGTGACTGAGAGAGTTCAAGAGGAGACGTTATGAAAAATTTTGTACCAGCAAAATATTTCAGTAGTGACAAAGCACAGAAGGTGAAGACAAGAAGATAACTTTGGAACTGATTTCTCCCTTCTGCTACCTGGTGCTAGAAGCAAATCAAGCCTGGGGCCAGGGTTCCCTCTGAGCCCTGGGAAACAGGGGCCACCTTCCTGGCCTGGTGCTAGCCGGGAGCTCAAGCATCGCAAGCACCGTCAGACAGGTCCCGCCTGTGCCAGGATGGTGGTGAGGCAGCGCTGTGGGGGCAGAGGGGACTAGTTGGTGTTCTCTCGTAGTTTGCTCTTCACACAGCAAAGCCCTGCTGGCATCTTCTGAGGTCCTCTGGACAAAGTGAAAGAACATGAGCATTTAATTATTTTCTGTTTGCAAAGGGAAAAAAAAAAGAAAAACCCCAAAGATTTGTTAAACTGGAAGACCCTGAGCTGCCAAAGCCTCAGCAAGAATATTCCCCCACCTGCCCTGTGAGCTGCTTTTAAGCTGGGTTCTTGCTTCTGTTCCCTGCATGATCTGTGTCACCAGTGGGCCCTGCCTGGCCCACTGAGCTAGGATAATTTGTGGGCTGATGTCCAGGCATGTCCTTGGACGTGTCCCTGACCCCATGGCCAGGCCCTGGTCACTGCTGTGTGCCTGCCCTGCCACCACCTGCAGCTCCCAGCTCCCCTGCCCTTCCCCTGCTCTTCGTTTTTCCTCCCTGACAGGCCCATTCCTGTGCTCCAGGAGCATTGTCCTGGAGACTTCAAATTATGCCTTAATTTCTACCTGTAATATGTTACAGTTGCATTAATTTATGAGAAAAAAAATAAAGAGCCTGAAGTACATGGTCATTAATCAAATGCCTTTCTCATGCAGTAGTCATTGTTTTATATAACCTCCTTTCAAGCTTGCTAATGTTTTCAGTTGTCGTGACCTACCAAAGCCTGGGTTATATTTCCAGCATGCTGAGATGGCATGAAAATACTCCATTGCTACTTACGTGTTTAAACTCAGGAGCATCTCCGTCATCAAGCCAAAAAGGTGATGGATTGCTTAAGGAAGTATTTCTGCAAAGACTTTCTCCCACTGAAACCCAAGAAAGGTAAGTACTTACATTCCTAAAGGTTTTTTGTTTGTTTGCTTAAGTAAATTTTCTTTGTCAATGTTTGCACTTTTATATAATTCAGATTCCCATTTGGCTTGAGATAATCCAGTGCTGTACAGAGATTCTTGGAGAAATGTTTCCTCTTTCTTGATCCATTAAAGTCTAGAGAAGAAATGCATTTCTTTACTGAGAAGGTGGTCAAACACTGAAACAAGCTTCCTAGGGGTCAATGGCCTAAGCCTGTAAATGTTTAAGAGGTATTTGGATGATGCCCTTAATATGTTTTAAATTTTGGTCAGCCCTGAAGTGCTAAGGCAGTTGGACTAGCTGATCATTGTACGTCAATTTCAGCTGAAATATTATTCTATTCTATTCTATTCTATTCTATTCTATTCTATTCTATTCTATTCTATTCTATTCTATTCTATTCTATTCTATTCTATTCTATTCTATTCTATTCTATTCTATTCTATTCGACAGTGGAAAGCAATGAAACATAAGCAAAACATTGCTTGTTTGAGGTTTCGGGTTTTTTTCCCCACTAGCATGTATATCACAGAATAAGGCAACTCCACAGCTTTATTTCTTTTTCAGTGAAAAAACACACACAAAAAAAATCTGTATCATGCCAGAGTATCTAGAGTATGGAGTTGGAGCAGCAAAGGGTTTCTGGACACTTAGGAAAGCCTGAAATATTGAAGCAGCACCATGCTACAATTCCCTTCAATTGCCTTCTGATGCTTTGGGAGGAAAGGAAGTCAATGAGTAGGCTCAGTCAAGATTTTGAGGTCTGTAAAAGTTCATAGGAGCCTCAGAAGGGAAATTAAATCACATGGCATGTAGCAAAAATATAAACAGAGGGAAGGAAAGGGTGTAAATCTGGTATCCAGGACGGAGCAGGATGACTGTGTAATGGGTTTTATACGTGGATGTAAATATTGCTATTTCCAGTTGTAGCAACACATATTTTTCATATCTTTCAGTAAAGACTGCTTTTTCTAATATTTTTCAAATGGACTATGTTTTTTGCCATTTCTCCCATGTCTTTGAAATATTAATTTTCAAACCTTGGAATACTTCAGACAGGAGTTTTGTGATCCAGTGGAACCGCTGAAGAATGAGTGCTAGCAAGAGCACAGTGCTCATCTGCCTTGGGACAGCACATGTCACAAGCCCAAAACTAAACTTCAACCCTAAGTAGAGACAGTTGCCTTCCAAAGCTGTTATATGAGTCCACAAACGACAAGGAGTAAAGACAGAAGTACAGAATTGGGTAATAAAAGCTTCTTTTCAAGTTGGCTGTAATTCACTCCTGTTCTGTATCAGGATTTCAGTAAATGCCAGGCTGAGGGGTACTTTTGCTGAGGTGTTTCTCCATGACCACTACGAATCCTGATACGCAGGTTCAGAAGTTTAACAGAACTGCAAGTCAGAGATATAGTGATACAAATGCAGGGAGATACAGGAATATTTCTATTCCTTTCATACATTACACTGTTTATTCATTATAATGGAAGCCTATCACAGTGGGCTTTTCAGGAGAAGAACATGAATTTCAGGCAAAATCTCCGTGAGCTTGGCTTCTCTTTCTTTTCTCTGGAGCACTAAAACCAGCCTGTGTTCCACTCACTGTACACTTGCAGGTCGCTGCTATCACTTCTGGTACTCCCAGAATGTTTCCCGTTGTGATGTTGAAATCCAGACTCTGCTTATGCTACATTGCTCTTCACATGAAAGTAGAAGCAGTCATGTAGATGTTAATTAGAAGAAAGTATTGTTCGTTAAAAATAAAAACAGGCTACTGCCTACCTCAAAAGATCAATAGTAGGATCTGAAACCTGGCAGCTTAATTTCAGTTCAGGTTGAAGGAAACAGAAGTTGAACTTCAATTTATTCAGACAAGAAATGCTGCTATTTGTCACTACCTTGCTGGTTTACATGAAATATTGACAGCACAACTCAAATTCCTATCGGACAGGTATCCTCAGTGCAACCCTGGCCGTGACAAAGATGCAATGGAATCTAAAAAGACTCACGACTGAAGGGCATAAAAAAGCAAGATATCCCTTTAGCTTATAACGGTGGTTTCTCCCATTCATAGTTGGGAATATTTTCATTTGTACCTGATCATTTAAAAGCAAAAGATGAAAATTCAGCTGTATATCTCCTTCAACAAACATTTTGTTGCCAATTTGTAATAATCTATGGAAGCACTAATACTCACAGAAATAGGACCAGGGCATTCATTTAGCATGAATTTTTCCTGCCTGTCTCCCAGCCTGGAGTCCCCCAGGCAGAGTGCTTGACCTGCCTGTTTGAGGTCTGTTGCTTGAGAAAGAAAGCAAACTTCCTTGAGCTCCCCTCCCCGCCCTCCCCTGCAGCTATGAAGAAGCTCCTTGCTGGAACAGAGAGTCCAGTTGGCCAGAGATGGCCTTCAGAGAGTCCACAGACTAACACTGCTCCTCACGGCCCTCTGAAGACATGTCTGCAAGACCTGCCATCAGGCTGAAATTCATTTGAGCGTTACGGAGGAAGGGATGCTCAAAAATTACTTTCTCAGTCATTAAGGTAGGCATTTTTAAAACTCCCCACTTTTTCCTCACTTACTGAGTTTCATTTTCATTTGGAAGTCCCCCAGGGCTTGCCCTAAGGAAGGTCAAATTGTCCTTCCCATCTAAAATCTTAAAGGCAGTCCTCTGCAAAGAGGACTCATTTAATACATGGTCAGTGGGTTACCGCCTTTGACACGACTGAGTCCAGTATAAACCTTGACCCTGACTGCCAGGTATAAAGGCTATCAGAAGGCAGCTGATACATTTATGTGAGGCAGAGATAACACAATGTGTGACCCTCCTGAAAACGTTTACACCAGCGCTGAGTGCAGCCTTCACATAAGAGTATTTTCTGTAGCTCTCTGTATTACTAAGCTTAAAAAATGTGTACTGAACTTTCATGTTTTATCTTTCCAGCATTTTTCAGGACTGAATGCTGTAATCACGTCAAATAGTGACATCACACGGCGTACTGTCAGACCTTGTGCTCACTGAAAAGCATGCCCTCTGCACTGCAGTTTAGCCTGCAGAGATGAATAAAGGTTGGCCTTCCTCCAACAGGGCTGTCGTTTGACAGTTCCAGTGCTTACGGTAAGACTGAGGGGGGGGCTGATGGCTGAAAAGGATGACAGGAGGTTAGGAGGCATGATGTGTTGGACACATCTTCTGGCAAGTCCTGAGTGGACCTTCTGTGCTTTTCTTTAGCTGAAAAGTGTGAAGTTATTTCATATGAAGAATTTTTTTTTTAAAGATAATTGTGTATATTCTGTATGGCAGGTGTGTTTTGGAGTTCAAAACTATAATCTTTTAATGAAGCTGTCACTGTGGCACTGTATTTGTTTATTCTGTGTCTGGACAGAAACAATTCTGCGATAGGTTAAAGAATATTTCAATGTGCAAGCTCATTTAGTTTAAAAATAATTAGAGATCACATTTTGTTCAGAGACTCCAAAGGCTGAACAGCCCCAGGGTGATCACTTGATGGGCCTCAGGCGGGTGAGGTGGCTGGAGGTGAACCACACACCATTACACAGTGTAGGTGATGCCTTTGCTATTTTGTAAGATTAGTGTCTGTGATTCAGTTTACCTAACTAATGTCACTCTGATTGATCCCACAGGGTTACATTAAAGGAGGCTACAGCAGCAAGCAAGTAGAAAGGAAAGCAGTGGCACACACACGTCTGCAGGGAGAATGCCTTGAACTCTTGGAAAGCGCTGAGAAAGCCAGACACGACTGCCTCTTACCAGAGAGGTAACGGGATTGTTCCCCAAGGCCAGAAATCTCTTATCAGACAGATGTTAGAGCATTAAAACAAGCAGTCTCAAGGAAGCAAGCAGCACTCTGTGGCAAGAGGAAGAACAGCACAGGCAGCAAGGCTATGTGCTGACGGGGCATCACAGGTGAGGATGAGATGGTTGCGCTCACCTGAGCTCTGATAAGGTGGGCCTCCCGAAAGTTTGCCTCTGTTGTTAATTCCTGGGCACCATCCAGGGAAACATGGCCACCTGAAAGAGCTGCTGTGCATCAGTTTCTGCTCCGGGGACCATAACAGCAAAGTCTCTCAGGTGCTAACTTGCAACAGGACATGGGACAGCTGGAAAGGCAGTGAGTGCCAGTCCCAGGTGTAGTCAGAATGAAAGAGTAACTGCATGGCACCTCCTAAGAAAAAAACGCGTCACTTGAGTGCTTATGAACAGTAAACTCGAGCTTCTTCCTTTCTTCACCTACAGCTTGATGGTTGGGTCTCAAGTGGGCTGAACCTGGCATTTATCTTCTGGGAACAAGGAGGAGGCTTTGAAGTGGGTCTGAGTGACACAGGAGAAAGAGACAGTAATATCCTTTTCAATTTATTCACTTCTAAGCAGAAGTAATCAACTTGCCAGACATAGGACAAGGTTTGGTTTTTTGGGGGGGTTTTTTGTTGGTTTCGTTGTGTGGGGTTTTTTTGGTGGGTCTTTTTTTGTGTGTGTTTGTATGTTGTTTTTTGTTTTTTTTTTTTAACCTGTCCATCTCAGGGAAATCATCACTGTAATGTACCTAAATTCTGGTATAGGCCCTGCTACAAAGCATCTCTGTATCTTCCAGATTCCCAAGAATCAGTGACAAATTTGATTAATGATGCAGGAAAAATTATTTTCCTATAAGCAGTGAAGATGGCCGGGATTTAAATCACGACTGTCACACAGAAACAGTCGGATATAAGGATGGCATGAAGAAATGGCACAAAAGTTACATCCAGTGTAATGCAAGTTGGTCCAATAAGTTTCCAAAGCCCAAGTAGAATGCTCTTATTTTGATATGATTGCCTCTGTGTAGTTTAAATGAATTGTGAAGTTTTAATCACTGCTTCTAAGCGCTTAAGTGCACTGACATGGAATACTTACTGTCCTTTGCGCATCTGCAGAATGTCAGACGTGCTCAGCTTCACTGCTTTGCTCCTTTACCTTAAGAACTGCTCGAAAGAACTTAAAAGAGCTGCAGGAGCACTCAAGTGTCCCTAGAGTTGTGCCAGCAAACAGCACTAAAAGCAACAAGGTGTCCTGGTCTCAGAAAATGAGAAGCCCTAAGTGAATAATCAGACAACACCTTTTCCCTCATTCCTGTGTCTCATGTTAGAAGGGCAAAGGAGATGTGAAGTAATGCTGCACAATGAAGCAGTAACTGCTTCAAGTCTGTAAGGCATCCAAATGCATGTAAAATTGATTTCAATGGAAGATGACGGACAGAAGAGCAACTATGCTGGAACCCCAAAGGGAGAATGCACACAATAGATACTACTACAGTAAAACGGGATATAACCCATAGTACAAATAACACAATTGTATATAATAAATTCACCTCCACCAGAAACTATGGCTGTTTCAAAGAAAGAAAATTACATTTGGCATATAGATAGTTCTCTTGCACTTGCAGTGAATTAATATCTTAGTATTGGTGTCTTCTCTTTATTTGTATCTCCATCTCCCGACGTGAGAATAGCCTATATAACTGTTGTATTCACAGGTGGCAGGTGATGCAATACATGGGTTAAAACCATCGGTCCCATCAAAAGTGGTAAATGTAATGAAGCATCAATATATGCCACTACAGCAATGGATTGTGCATGAAAATACCACACTGAATACCAAGCACAAACTCAGGGAGCAGTTGCCTGAGCTGGAAGTTGTCATGAAAATGGTCCTTGTCTCAGATATATTTTCCAATGCAAGTCTTCTGGTCACTTTGGAAATGCAGGAGCTTCACAATGCAGTTCTTTGTTGTGATTCAGCTTTTGACAGCAACTTCGCATGCACGGGAAGAAAACACAAGCTGTCACTATTTAACTGGAGAAGAATTTTTTTCTAACGATGTCTGCTGTGGTCATGAAAATAAGGGAGAAGTAAAATACTAAGTGGATTGAAATACAAGGTCCTTATAATAGAGGCAGGGGAATAAAAATATTTTACCTCATAGCACTGCCAGATCAAGGCAGAGAGTTCCAACGCATTCTTCAGTACACCCATCTCTCTGTGTGAACGTAGGGTCAAAAGTACAGTAAATATTGCGACCTTCACAACCCCGACAAGTAAAGCAAGCAGAGAGACAAAGTCTAGTGCCTAGAAATCAGGTGTGACCTTCATGTGAGAAAGAAGTAGAGACACACCTGCACCAGCCTTCTCTCATTTAAGGAGAGGATGAGCTCTTGGTTGTTACAGGGAAATAAGACAGTGGTGCTGCAACCTCCAGTTAACTTTTGGTTTACGTCACATTTAAACAATTGTTGGATAAAATCTGACTTTCTGACTTTCCTCACAGAGAATAAGCAGGCTGCATGTGGATAATCCTTTGTGGCATTTTTGCCTTTAATTTTAATTAACAAAGTCACCCCAAGCATAAACACGGCTCTTTCATGTTTAAACACTTAAAATGTATGACTGCACCATCCCAAAGCAAAAAGTTCTGTCCCCACTGAATGGGATGTCCAGTTTCAATAAAACAGAACTAGGTAAATGTTGACTGTTAACCTTTTTCACATCCTCTGCTTATTTTCTGTGTCATCTACCTTCTATCCTGTTCAGCACAGCAAGACTAGGGGTGGTTGACTCCCAAAATGATCTACTATTCTACTGCAAAGGAGACAAAGTTGTATCATTTGCCCCTTTGCCCGTCCTGAACGTACTTGCCCTACTTCCTTCCTTATGGTCACACATAAACTACTTTTGCTAGCTCCATTTGAGAACCTACAGAATATGATTTACACTCATGTTTCATCTTACAGTTCCAAGTCCCTATTCAAAACAAAAAATGGATTTTTTTTCAGGAATTTAAAAATATTTCAGAGATCTTCCAGAGGAATGAGGGGAAAGTAAGAGACCAGTCTAAAAACCCTCTATTAAAAACTTCTAATTTTGTTTTTCATAGAATCATAGAATGGTTTGGTTTGGAAGGAACCCTAAAGATCATCTAGTTCCAACACCCCTGCCATGGGCAGGGACACCCTCCACTAGCCCAGGTTGCTCAAAGCCTCATCCAGCCTGGCCTTGAACACCTCCAGGGATGGGGCATCCACAGCTTCCCTGGACAACCAGTTCCAGTGTTTCACCACCCTCACAGTAAAATATTTCTTCCTAATATCTAATCTAAATCTACTCTCTTCCCCTTGTCCTATCACTACTGTCCCTGATGAAGAGTGCTTCCCCATCTCCCCTGCAGACCTCCTTGAAGTACGGGAAGGCTGTTATAAGGTCTCCCTGGAGCTTTCTCTTCCCCAGGCTCAACAACCCCAACTTGCTCAGCCTGTCATCATAAGAGAGGTGCTCCAGCCCTCTGACCATCTTTGTGGCCCTCCTCTGGACTTGCTCCAATAGGTCCATGTCCTTCTTATCTTGGGGCCCCCCAGAGCTGGATGTAGTACTCCAGGTGGGGTCTCACACGAGCCAAGTAGAGGGGGAGAATCACCTCCCTCCACCTGCTGGCCATGCTTCTTTTCATGCAGCCCAGGATATGGTTGGCTTTCTGGGCTCCAAGCACACATTGATGGCTCATGTAAAGCTTTTCATCAGTCAACAACCCCAAGCTCTTCTCCTCAGGGCTGCTCTCAAGCCATTCTCTGCCTAGTCTGTATTTGTGCTTGGGATTGCATTGACCCACCTTGCACTTGGCCTTGTTGAACTTCATGAGGTTCACACAGGCCCACTTCTCAAGCCTGTCATGGTCCTTCTGGATGTCCTCCCTTCCCTCCAGTATGTGGACCGCACCAGACAGCTTGGTGTTGTTGGCAGACTTTCTGAGGGTGCGCTCAGTCCCACTGTCCATGTCTCCAACAAAGATGTTAAAGACCAGTTAAATATCACTGGCCCCAATACACCACTCATCACCGGTCTCCACTTGGACATTGAGCCGTTGACCACAACTCTTTGAGTGCCACCATCAAGTTAATTCCTTACCCACTGAGTGGTCCACCTGTAAGATCCATGTCTGTCTAACTTAGGGACAAGGATGTCATGCAAGACAGTGCCAAAGGCTTTGACTAAGTCCAGGCAGATTATGTCAGTTGCTCTTCCCTTATCCACCAATGCTGTAACCCCAACATAAAATGCCACAAAATTAATCAGGCATGATTTTCCCTTAGTGAAGTCACATTGGCTGTCACCAATTACCTCGTTATTTTCCATCTGCCTTAGCATAGTTTCCAGGAGGATCTGCTCCATGATCTTCCCAGGCACCGAGGTGAGACTGACCAGTCTGTAGTTCCCCAGGTCTTCCTTATTTCCCTTTTTAAAAACGGGGGTTATGTTTCCCCTTTTGCAGTCAGTGGGAACTTCACCAGACTTCTTAAATATGATGGATAGCGGCATAACAACGTGTTGTGATGTGTTGTCTCAGCTAGACAATGTGTTCAGGAAACTGTATCGTCCAAGCATTTTTAATGAAAAAGTGACAGTAGATTGTGCATTATTAGTAGAGCAATTAACGCCCTCCTTGGGTGGTTGACAGGACTGAGCATGTACCACCAGCTTAAAAATTGCATACTACTTTGACGCCTGCTACTGCATCAACTGTGCCTTTGTCTTACAGTGCACAGAAGCTGCGGCAGTATTTGCTGTGACACACCCCGCCGTGTCTCTCTGCCTCAACAATCACTGAATTGCCAGCTTTATTCATGAGCTGAGCGAGTGACTGTACTCCTCCAGGGCCAGAGAGGTGCAGGGCAGAGTGGCAGGGGGGAACACCCTGGTACTTCTGTTCTAAAAGCATTATACGTGGCAAGGAAAACAAAAATATACCAGGGTCTGACAGACAGACAGCGCTGTAGGTCGCATTGAGGACCAGACACATTTAAGCAAAAGCCATGTGTATTAAAGAGGTTTTGCATTTTCTTTGTTTCTTTCAGGCGTGTAAGGCAAAAAGATAGAATATTAATAGGATCTGAAACATATAAAAGCTGTTAAATGTTATTCATCTGGCCCACTTACACTTCTGCCTACCTCCCAGGAGAAGCAGATGCAAGAAAACCTCCCGCTATTTACCTAACTTGGCTTATTTTCATCAGTGCCCAAGTGCCACACTTTTTCCAATTTTACTAGACAATTTTCTGAAATTAAGGTAGGTAATTTGTTATTTTCCCTTACTATGGATTGTAGCATTGTGCTTTTATTTGTGCATTGTCCAAAAGGTATTCCAAGTGCTTTGAATATTAATGTGTACTAGAAAGGGAGTCCTGTAAAAGAGAAAGTATGCTTCCATCTTTAACATGGATTTGTACATGTCTTAAAAAATATTTCCTCCTCTTTTTTTGTAAAGAACTTGGAAGGTTACATATGACACTTTAACCAGAGCCTGTTTTTTCATATACTGATGTACTGAGATTATAAAAAAAATATTTCATATTGAAAAATGCAGTAAATTCATACAGAGAATAAACAAGATAATAATTAAAAAATTACTCTGGGTAGAAAAAAAAATCAAATCCTAAGCAAAATAACAGGACCAAGGGTAGCAGAGGGACAGGCATGACTTAACAGTCATAAATCAATTTTAATCTAATGATAAAAATAATTGCATTTTTTCTTGAAACTCAGAGGGGAAATTGAAAATATTTTGGAATTACTTAATCCTGCTAAAAACTGCAGCTAAGAATTCCAATGTATTTCTTCATGAAGATCAATATCCTCATACGGCTTATAGTTATTGACTGAAGAAAAAGTTACTTTGACTTTTAACACAAATGTTGGGTCTTCTTAGTTCATTCTTGTTCTCCAGCTAAACACTCATCTGTAAATAATGAGTTCTTGAAAAATACATCAAACTGGGTCACTGAAAAGTCATCAGGCACCCTGGGGATGTGAAACATGATACTGTGCCTTTTATACCTAAGTTGCCAGTTTAAATCCAGTCTAGGCCAGCAGTGACTGAATTGTACTGCCAGACATTTCTTATCATGCACAATGGGTTGGTAGACTTAGTTCATTTTGCAGTCAAAAAATAACATTTATCTCTGGTCTTGTGAAATAGTCACTGGACAGAACGGCTTCTGAAACCAAACTATCCCGTATCACAGAATCACAGAATGGTTGAGGTTGGCGGGGACCTCTGGAGGGCATCTTGTCCAACCCTCCTCCTCAAGCTAGGTCACCCAGAGCCAACTGCTCAGGGCCATGTCCAGATGGCTTTTGAATGTATCTCCAAGAGAGACTTCATGGTCTCTCTGGGCAACCTGTGTCAGTGCTCAGTCACACTCACAGTAAAAACGTGTCTGGCTATTTCAGACAGTACCTCCTGTGTTTCAGCTTGTGCCCAATGCCTCTGGTCCTGTCACTGGGGACCAGAGAAGAGCCTGACTCTGTCTTCTATGCACCCTGCCTTCAGGTACTAATTCCCATTTATAAGGTGCCTTTGAGCCTTCTCCGGGCTGAACAGTCCCAGCTCTCTCAGCCTCCCTTTGTATGTTGTGTGCTCCAGTCCTCTACCATCTTAATGGCCCTTTTGCCCATCTTGCTCCAGTATGTCCATGTCTCTCTTCTACTGGGGAGCCCACCAGTGGACAAAGCACTCCAGATGTATCTCACGAGCACTGACTAAAGGGGAGGATCAGCTCCTTTGACCTGCTGGCAACACTCCTAATTCAGTCTGGGATACTGTTAACCTTCGTTGCCACAAGGGTGCATCGCTGGCTCATGTTCATCTTGGCGTCCACCAGGTGGTTTTCTGCAATGCTGCTTCAGACACTGGTCTCATCAATGTGGCCCTCTAAGACCAATGGTATCTCTCTGTGAAATACGGGGTCTTCCATCCAGATGGGGCACATACTAGGAATGAAATGTTTGAAATTGCTGAAACTAAGCAAAGCTGACTTTTCTCAGTGCAGGGCTAATAACGCACAAACGGGCACCAAACTTATATAAATCACTCTTCAACTGATCTAGAAAAACCTGAAGCAGTTAACATACTGTAAGGCGGTATAAAGAGATGTGATGTAGACACATACCGAGAAACACACTGTTCAGATAACAAAAAAATGTCTGTTGAAGACCAAGGCAAGTAAGTCATCGAGCACCTCAGCCTTCTCCGTATCCCTCATGGCCAGGTCTCCAGTTTCCTTTTGGAGAGGGCCCACATCTTCCCTAGTCTTCCTTTTGTCACCAATGTAGTTATAGAAGGTCTTCTTGTTCCCCTTTATGTCCCTGGCTAGATTTAATTCTATCTGGGCTTTAGCTCTCCTAACCTGATCCTAACATAGCTGCTCATGCAGCCTCTTTGTAGACCTCCCAGCTAACTCCCTATATATTTTATTTTTCTGACGGAGTAAGTCCAGGAGCTCCTTGTTCATCCACTGAGGCCTCCTGGCATTCTTGCCCACCTACCTCTTTCTGGGGATGCACTGCTCTTGTGCTTGCAGGAGGTGGCCTTTGAATACTGACCAGGTTTCTTGGGCCCCTCTTCCCTCCAGGGCTTTGTCCCATGACACTCTGCCAAGCAGGTCCCTGCAAGGGCTCTGGCAGCAGAGCCCAAGTTGCAGAAAGGGAACATAAGAACTGGGAGAAGGAAGATCCACCCACTGTAAGTGAAGATCAGGTTTGAGACCTTCTAAAGAACCTGAAGGTGCACAAGTCCATGGGTCCTGATGCAATCCATCCATGGGTCCTGAGGGAACTGGCAGATGAGGTTGCCAAGCTGTTAACCACCATATTTGAAAGTTCCTGGCAGTCTGGTGAGGTTCCCATGGACTGGAAAAGGGGAAAGATAACCCCCATTTTCGAGAAGGGCAAAAAAGAAGACCCAGGGAACTACAGGCCAGTCAGTCTCACCGGTGTGCCTGGTAAGATCATGGAGCAGATCCTCGTGAATCGTGAAGGCTCTACTAAGGCACATGGAAAATGAAGGAGAGGTGATTGGTAACCAGCATGGCTTCCCCAAGGGCAAATCGTGCCTGACAAACCTGGTGGCCTTTTATGTTGGAGTTACAGCATCAGTGGACAACGGAAGAGCAACTGACATCATCTACCTGGACTACTGCAAAACGCTTGACACTGTCCCGCATGACATCCTGGTGGCCAAATTGGAAAAATACGATTTGATGGATGGACCACCCGCTGGATAAAGAATTGTCTGGATGGTTGCACTCAGAGAGTTGCAGTCAACAGCTCAGTGTCCAAATGGAGATGGGTGACAAGTGGCATTCCTCAGGGATTGGTACTGGGACCAGTGCTATTTAACATCTTTGTTGGTGACAGGGACAGTGGGATTGAGCGCAACCTCAGCAAGTTTGCTGATGACACCAAGCTGTGTGGTGCAGATGACACGCTGGAGGGAAGGGATGCCATCCAGAGGGACCTGGACAGGCTTTAGAGGTGGGCCAATGCCAGCCTCATGAAGTTCAATAAGCCAAGTGCAAGGTCCTGCACATGGGTCAAGGCAATCCCAAGCACAAATACAGGCTGAGCAGAGAATGGATAGAGAACAGCCCTGAGGAGGATTCGGGGGTGTCAGTAGATGAAAAACTGAACATGAGCCGGCAGTGTGCGATCGCAGCCAAGAAAGCCAACTGGATCCCGAGCTGAATCAAGAGCAGTGTGGCCAGCAGATCGAGGGAGGTGATTCTGCCCCTCTACTCTGCTCTCATGAAACCCCACCTGGAGTACTGCGTCCAGGTCTCGGCCCTCCAATGCAAGAAGGATGTCGAGCTGTTGTAGTGGGTCTAGAGGAAGCCCATGAATATGATCAGAGGGCTGGAGCACCTCCCCTATGAGGACAGGCTGAGAGAGTTGTGGTTGTTCAGCTTGGAGAAGAGAAGGCTCTGGGGGGTCCTTATAGCGGCCTTCCAGTACCTGGAGGGGGCCCACAGGAGAGATGAGCAGGGATTTAAAAGGGCATGCAGTGACAGGACAAGGGGTAATGGATTTAAATTGGAAAAGGTCAGATTTAGATTAGATGTTAAAAAGAAATTCTGGACACTGGAACTGGTTGCCCAGGGAGGTTGTGGATGCCCCATCCCTGGAGGTGTCCAACGCCAGGCTGGATGAGGCTTTGAGCAACCTGGTCTAGTGGAGGGTGTCCCTGCCCATGGCAGGTGTGTTGGAACTCAGTGATCTCTAAGGTCCTTTCCAGCCCATGCCATGCTATGATTCTATGATCTATGATTCTGTTTACAAATCACCTCCTAGGCTTGTGCATTTTATACTCAATATATATTAAAATCTAAGAAGTTTTGATTTTATAGACTAGCAACCTTAACTGAAGGTATGTAGTTCAAATGTTTACACTATCACATCTTAGTGCATCACAACCCTGATACCTCCAGATAATACTTAAGCTGATGTACAGGTGGGCTGGCTGCCTGCATAATTAATTGTATTCATGCCCACTGAGACATTTCTTGCTTAATCACTTAAATTGTAATTAGGTAATGAACTCACTTTTACTTCAAGGTATTATT
This sequence comes from Pterocles orientalis, assembly GCA_011057875.1. Lineage (NCBI taxonomy): Eukaryota > Metazoa > Chordata > Aves > Pterocliformes > Pteroclidae > Pterocles > Pterocles orientalis. The sequence goes on from WKFP01014246.1 coordinate 190,837, forward strand.
TTACTACTTCAATTTTATTATTTTTGTTTTAACATGTATTGCATACCTTTTCTCCATCTCTGAAGATACTTCTACAGTATTTGAATGAGTTAATATTTTACATTTAGGACAGACCACAGTGTACCTCTCTACAGGAGACATTCCTGCCCTCTCACCCCTACCATTAAAGATTTTTGTAGAACTCATAACACAAAGTTGCATCTATTGAGCTAAGTTAATTCTCTATTAGAAAAGCACCAACACCACATTCTTCAAAATTACTGGATTTTATTTGCCTCAGGCTTATGACTTGCAACCAAAGACATTGTGCAAAGAAAGCAAAGATTAAGTACACTTTAGGGAAAAGGTGATAATCCACACTGGTAACATATAAGATCAGTCTGATGAAAGAAGCCATCCATTACACTATATAGATTGCAATATTGAATAGCATTTTTTTTAATCCAACTTTTTTAATCGAGGAAAAAAAAGTTAAGCAAAGTTTACAGTAGACATAAATTTGATATAATTCAAAAAAAGCATTTTTCTGAAATTCGTCAAGCATAAAATGGAAAAACGTATATGGGACAAGGTGGATGAAGGCTAACTACTGTACATTTATAAGCTATTAAACAAAGTTGCATATATGTACCACAGTGTAAAAAAACAATACAGAACGAAAAAAAATTTGAAAACTGCCTGATGAAAAATAAAATAACCAGTTGCTTTTAATGGCTTCTCCTGGTTATCAATGCTACAAAGGACTTCTTTTTTTTGTCTTTCTGATGCCACTGAAAAACAACCTATCAAATGATAAAACCAGGCACAATCAAACGATTACTGAGTTAAAACCAGGCTATAGAAATATACTATCAATCCCCATTTTCCATCAAAAGCGTTTTTTTTGTTGTTTTGTTTTTAAATCTTTTGAGGCTCATTAGGTCACAATATGTTACATTTTTTTCATTTTTTACACCGTGATATCATATGTTTGTCTGGCACTATCCTAAAGCTAATTTATAGAGAATGAGAATACAGAAACAACCCAATGTCTATTTGACAAAATGAATTCACTGGGTGTAAAATAGGAGAAGGGAGAAGAGAAGGGAAAGGGGTCAGTTCTGCCAAGAAAATAAACCCTATGGATCACTCATCATCACTTCCGCTTGCTTCCGACTGGTCCTAGAGGTAAGAGACACAAGACAAGTCAGAAATTCTTTGCCAGCTGCTCTGTGGAGTTTGTTAAAGAAGGAAAAAAAAGAAAGAAAAAGGAAGAAAAATGACAATTAAACTGACAAATCAAGATAGCCTTAAGAAAGGTATTATGTTATCTAATATTTCTCTTTCATGACATTTCATTTAATCACTGTGGACTTCTTTAGAGAAGGAAAGACACACTGGATCTTTCTTTGTACTCAGACATTTAAACACAATTGGTAAGAAGTCTGTTTTCATTTGTTGCAATAGTAGAAGCACCCAACAAAAAAAAAATAAAAATCAAGCTAACATTATTTTGTCTGTGGACAAAAGCAAACAGACCATGAGTTTTAAAGGTTCAATAAAACTAGAAAGAGCTCCAAGAAATAAGCTCCAAACTTCTTAGACTTTTTGTCTTTCAGCACTGAGACCAGATCTCATAAGCATACCCACAGTTAACACTCCCGCCCGAATCTCTCAAGATGATCAATACAGATTAAAAATGTGCTGAAGTATGAATATTTCAGAATTCTGACAGCAAGCAGGACAGGGAAGAGACGCAATCACCGCAACCACTTCCATAGTCTTAGTGAACAAAACTTACATTTTCATCTTGATCCTCATCACTATCATCATCACTCACGACAGGCTTGGCTTTTGCTCGGCTTTGCCTCTTCTTGCCTTTTCCTTTCTCCCGACTTTTTTCATCTTTCTTATTTAGCTTGATTTTGACTTTCACTGATTTTGCTGCAAAAAGTTTAACAGCATACATGAATGTAACTTTCACTTAGCAATTTTAAAATGTTGTCCCTGTTCACAGATGTTCATCCCTGCTAGCAGTCTGAAAAGATATTCCCCTCTGTTCTTCATCTAGACTGTGGAATGATGAAGCAGAAGTATTTGCTTTTATTTCTCTACTTCCTGGAAGTTTTAACAATAATTTGTATTAAATGCTAAAGAATAACTTTAAGTTGGCCATGTCCATCTACTTTTAATTTTCAGAATGCACGGTGACAGGTTGTACATGGTCTTGTGGGAACATACACATCTACAAATATTTTTTCCTTGTACATAGACAAACAGACTTTTTTTTTAAAATTTATTTTAAACAACAGAAATGCTACGTGGAAGTGACTGACAAATTTTGAGTTGACGCCTTTCTGAAGAACATTTTAAATTCCTGATTCCAGAATATAATTTCCAAATGAACTGCTAACGTTGAATGCTTAGCACACCCACTTGTTCTATTCGGAAGAATAGCTCAGGGCCAAGTACTACAGTTTCTGTAACTAAACAGACAGGGTAGCTCTAGAGTATGGGCAGATATGTTGAGTGGCAGAAAGTGGAATGAAGTGATCCCTCCTTTTCTGCTGTATCATGCTTCCAAGTCTGCAGGGACTGAATGAGTGTCATCTCCTGCTTCTGAAACAATTGGAGTTTCACTTAGTCCTTGTCGCACTGAAGAATATTTGCAACATCTTCTGCTTCTTAATCAAGTGATAAGTTTTATGTCACACCACGCCTGAAGGCTGACCACTCATAAACACTGTCTCTAGCCTTTCCAGGCAATTCGATTTACAAATAACATTAACAGAAACAGAAGGGTTACAAACACTCATGGCCAGTTGGATCTGCTTCCACAAAGCACCTCTGTGACTTGTTTCTGGCTTACAAATAGTTTACTATACTCTAAGAGGTACAGCCAGAACATACAGCCAAAAGACTTAAGCTGAATGCTAACACCCAAAGGAGCAAATTTAGTAAGAAATTACTTTCACCAATGGAAAACAGAACCTTATAATCAGTCTCCATGTAGAAATTGGGAAACCTCTCCTTCCATCCCTAGATGCAATTTCTTTTCAGTATTTAGCAGAGGACTCACATTCTGATTCTGATTCTTCTTCTTCATCCTCATCTTCGTCATCATTGCTTTCATCCTCAGTTTCTTCTTCTTTGGCAATCTTCTGTCGTGCACTTTTGAATACGGACTGAAGAACAATGGAATCCTCATAGATCTACAGTACGAATACAAATATGTGTCAGAACTGTGAAGTCAAGCAATATCAAACATTCACAGCATGGACCTTAATTTCTGGTTCAAACCCACAGAGTCTATGGCCTTTTCAAATACTGAGTATCAATGCTTCTTGCCTGAATTTTACAAGAAATGCCAACGTTAATTTTTCATGATCTAAATGAAGAAATCTGTCAATAGTGAGCCACAAAAAGACAATTCTTAAAATGTATTACATCTGAAGTGCCCCGGTTAGAGTGTTTTTATTTTTATTAACACAGGAACTATTGGGTATTTTCATTAGATCATAAAAGCTTTGAAAAACTGCCAGAGAAACAGATTTCAACAGTAAGCACCTTAATTAAAAAATGGGTTATGGTCTAGCAATACAGTTGGTAATAACAAATGGGTAAACCTCACGTTAATTATCCTTAGTTTTTTCTGAAATCCAAAGTGGCTACAAGGAAAATAATTTATCCCAAGTAGCTCATTCCTCCCTTCCTCTCAGATCTAAGAAGACCGGAAAAAAACCTATGATCGCTGCTCATTCTAAACTTAGCACCTGTTCTCAAACATTCAGTACCTTGCTAAGTACATTAGGTACATCAGATTTTCTCTCTAACCTCAAGCATGAGGGGCCTCTCAAGAGTGAGTGGACTACCTTTGGCTAGTAGCACATTTCTCAGATTAACACAATAAAAATCTTGTTGTTTTGCTGAGTATCTGGTACTACATTATCACGTTAACAAATAAACTTGTACATTTTGTTTTGCAAAATGTAAGAAGCCAAGCACTGGACAATTCCGCACTAGACAATTAAGAATAGTTAACAGAAGTGTAGAGAGTCATAGATTGTATTCGGTCTTATCACCATCATCATTTGAACTACCTTGGCTGTCAAACTACTGCTCTGGCTAAATTACAGACTTTCTTGTATAGAATGACACTCGGTGCTTGTGAGAAAGATAATGGAAGGATTTTTGGCTGCCATTATACAACCTGTATCTTAAAACTGATAAAACTTTGCAGGTTCAACAAAATTAATTAGAGAAACTTTGTTCAGGATACTTCACATGAAAAATGCAATCTCTCTTTTTTCACTTGACCGCCAAATCCTTCTTAGAAAAACTGTCTCTCACTGCAGATTGTTCCCCATCCTGTAAGTACCACTGCGCTTTCTGTTATGTTTGACTGCTCTCGATCATGGTAAAATTTCTTGACATATATATAATGATAATGAATATTTTGAAAAGGCTTTTCTCTTATTGTCTTAACATTAGTGGGCTGTGAGACTCCACAGCTTCCTTCCTCAAATGATTATTGACTTTCTCTTATACCTACTTCTTTTCAAGTCAGCTGTTGGTAGAAGCCCCTGAGTTTGTCCTTAGGACCTCTTATTTTTCTTATGCATAGGCCTAGCATATTCCATTGTTCTTAGGAATCACTCTTTCAACTAACGCTGCTGTCCTTTCTCAGACCAAACACCTTTCTAAGACAAAAAGAATTAAGGAATCGTACAACATCGTATTTTTTTAATGTTGGTCACTATATACTTAAGGTAACACTGCGACCCAGGCTATTAAGCAGAATTTCCCAGAAAAATAAAGTGGTTTTAAAAATTATTTTAACCTTCTTACTGCAGAATTATTTGTAATATTCAGTATCTATTTTAATCCAGGAAAAAACTGGGGGCACTTCAGAAAAATCTGTGCAAATAAAGTTTTCTTATTTTGACCGAAAGCCAATTCAAAGACGTTTAAAAAAGCAAGCAGCAATGTCAGTGGAACTTCCTTCAAAAAGGGAGCAGTAATGACAACAGAACTTCGTGACAAATGACAACACTCCTGACAAATCTTCTGTTTCAACAGGTACATACTACTGTTAACTCCTTATATGTCTGTGCTTCATTTGACCATTACAATAATAAAAACTTTTCAAATAGTTGAGGTTATATTGAGGACAAAAGCCTCAAAACAAAGTGTCTCCCTGAAAACACCTCATAAGGTTTGAGCTCACTCCAAGGAAAAGCAACATGCAAGATACTAGCAGAGCAAACAAGGAGAATTTCACTTGAAGTCACTGTGTATTTAAACAACTGCCTGAATTAGCCTTTTGGTTTTGGGTGCACATGCAAATAATCTAGTTTACTGAAGTGAACTGGTATGTCAGAGCAAAGGTGGACCCAAACTATAACAAAGAACATGAGGTAGCCTGAAAAACTGGAGGACTGCTGTCAAAGTGTCCTGCAATTCTCTGGAAATCAGAATGAATGGTATGAGAACTTAGCAGAAAGAAATCTAAAAAACCCTTAAATACAAGTTATTTGGGCTTCACACTAGTAATACTGGCTATAGTGATTAATGTTGTGTGGTGGATGACCCTGACTTGACGCCGGGTGGCCACCAAAGCCACTCTATCACTCCCCCTCCTCAGCTGGATAGAAGAGAGAAATTACAAAGAAAGGCTTATGGGTTGAGGTAAGGACATGGAGAGATCAATCACCAATTACTGTCACTGGCAAAAAAGACTCTATTGGAGAAAATTAATTTAATTTATTACCAATCAAATCAGAGTAGGATAATGAGAAAACAAAAACTAAATCTTAAACCACTTTCCCCTCACCTCTCCGTTCTTCCCAGTCTTAACTTTACCCCCTATGTCTCTAACTTCCCCCCCTCCTTCCTGAACAGCATGGGGGGGGATGCAGAATGGGGGTTGCAGTCAGTCCATCACACATTGTCTCTGCCACTCCTCCCTCCTGAAGGGGGAGGAGTCCTCACAGTCTTCACTGCTCCAGCATGAGGTCCCTCCCACAGGGGACAGTCCTCCATGAACCTTCTCCAACATGAGTCCTTCCCACGGGCTGCAGTTCTTCACAAACTGCTCCAGCGTGGGTCTGTTCCACAGGGTGCAGTCCTTCAGAAACAGACTGTTCCCACGTGGTTCCCCCATAGGGTCACAAGTCCTGCCAGCAAACCTGCTCCAGCCTGGGCTCATCTCCACATAGCTCCACTGGTCCTGACAGGAGCCCGCTCCAGTATGAACTTCCCACAGGGTCACAGCCTCCTTTGGGCATCCACCTGCTCCAGCATTGGGTCCTCCCCAGGCTGCAGGTGGAGATCTGCTCTGCCACTACCCTTCATGGCTGCAGGGGCACAGCTATCTCACCATGGGCTGCACCACCATCTCAGGGGAATCTCTGCTCCAACACCTGGAGTACCTCCTCCCCCTCCTTCTGCACTGACCTTGGTGTCTGCCTAGTTGTTCCTCTCATATTCCCATTCCTCTCCCCCAGCTGCTATTGTGCAGCAGTCTTCCCCTTCTTAAATGTGTTATCACAGAGGCACTACCACTGCTGATGGGCTTGGCCTTGGCCAGCACCGGGCCCATCTTGGAGCTGTCTGGCAATGGCACTATGGAACGTATTAGGAGCCTCTAGCAGCATCTCAACAGAAGACACCCCTGTAGCCCACTGCTACCAAAACCTTGACACGCAAACCCAATACATGTCGGTACACTGGAATGGAAAATAATACTGTAACGCTCTGACACAGGTTGAGTTATTTCCAAACAGAGCAGCAGTAGCTACAGAACTTTTCTAGCCACTCAGAATTATTCCTGTCAATTCTACAACCTCTGCCTAACAAGACACCAGTTTCCCAACTTCGCTCATTCTGATGAGAATAATTTCATTATTTTTGCCATTTAGCTACTAATTTTTCTTTGCTTCTTTTTACCTCCTCTGCCAACTTTTACCATTTTCTAAAGTCTCAGTGATACTTTTTGGTATTAGCTTTCCTTTGTCTTTTTTTTTTTTTTTAATCATTAGAAATTTATAGCTGTTGCACTGCTATGTGACTAAGCATAAGCTGGAAATTTATATTTGGACATGTAGCAAAATCTTGTCCCATGTTTCCTATCATAATTAATTTTCTTATTAAAATATTTTTAGCTGATTTATTAATAGGTTGTTTCTATATAACTGAAGACAGTAAAAATACCACACAAACATATTACAGAAAACACTTTTGTCTCTAGATAGCAAAAATAATAACAAATTATAAGCTGTATTCAACAACTCTTCATAATTATTGCACGCTCATTTTAAATTTTAATTCTCAAATTTTAATATAATCTCCCCTATTTACCTAAGGGACATCAGTAATGTATAGGAATTTGCAGGATGCACTAGTATTGGCAGCATCAGCCTTCAGCTTAGTTTTACTTACGTTTCTTTTAACATGATTTTTTCCCTCTTGCACATTATGGAAATGGTCTTCACATTCTCTGTTTCAATTTAATACTGTGTTTGCATTACATCAATAAAAATAATAATTTATTACTATGTTTCATTGTACTGTGAGACAACTCTTCCATCTGTCATCCAGATTTTGTAGTTTCTCCTTTTGTGTCACTGTCATGTTATGAATTCACACACTGGGCACATTCACGTGTGAGAAATATCTGTTTCAGATAAGAAATTTTGCATTCTAAACCTCCAAGACTCATCTGGGATTTATTATTATTGTCTCTTATAACAGACACTGATCTCTCAACATTAAAAAAAAAAATTAACAAAATGTTCAGAGAGTATAGAACTTCATACCCAAAGGTTTACTGCTGGACAAACCTTGAATTTTTATCTTCCATTAGCAGAACTGAAGAGTTCACAATGATGTATTTCCTCAACATCCTGTCCTAAACTGTACTGTTACATTGCCTTCTATCATCCACTGTGGTAAAATCAAGCTGATGTACCTTTTACCATAGATTACAATAGTCTTACAGCAGCATTAAACTACAAACAGATCAGAAAAAAACTGATCTCAAAATTAGAGCCAAAACCAATTTCTCTCCATGCACACACTGCAGCTGTGTCAAGTGTACTCTGGATGATTCTAAGAATTGGGACATTTTTCTCTACTCAAACTAAGAATTAAAATACAGGGTTTATATACATGAAATAACAATCCATGCGCACTCTAAACAATAAGTAGGGGAAACTGGTATGTTTAACACAAAGTGCTTCATTCAAACCTGTGATCCCTCCAAATTGAATGTCTGAGCATTGTGACACAGCAACATGACATCCTTCTCCAAGTCTCCAAGACTCCGATACTTATGGTTGCGAATTCTTTCCTGTTGCATTCATTGAGGAGGAGAAACAGATGGGCAGTGTTGCAGAAATAAAAACAGCAGACAGGACACTGAATCAATATTTGATTTCAACACATTCAAAGTTTTATCTTTAAAAATTTTACCTAAGCATCAAGACAAGTATCTGTTTAAAACAAACAAAGAAAAATGTCTTAAAATGTATTGTTAACATATAACCCAAAAAAATACTCCAGGGCAATAAAGTAAAAATTAAGCAATTGCAGTGTGAACTGGAAGGTGCAAAATCAACAGAAATTGAGATCTTTTGGTACAAGCAGTTCTGATCTCTTCTTCCAGCACAGAAACAAAATAAGCTGTGACATGAATGAAAGTCATAGTTATGGTATCACCTACCATGCACCAAGCTGCCTAAACCCCATCTGCCAGTCTGTTTGGATCTGACCTGCCTGTTCCAAGATGTGATGCTAGTTTAGAGATACCTGTATTCCTCGAGAACATTAGACCTTCACAAACACTGTGTTTTTACCAAAGATGGGCTTACAGATTCACAATTAGGTCTCTGTAAAGAAAACACTGAAATGGCATCTCTGAAAGTGTCATTCATATCACACTGCTACATTTTGATTTTACTTTGAAATTGCAGTGATATACTGCAATAGACTAAACAAAATTTCTAGCAAGGTGTATAACAATGTTTAAAATCTAAGCCACAAATACAGGTATATGAAATATTCATGTTGTAATTTTAATGATGATTTCATTATCACCATTCTGCATAACAAAAAGAAATGGAGGAATCTCCACTTCCAATAAAGGTTCTTACCTTTATCTTTTTGAAGTCCACTGGTTTCCTAATCAATTCATAATACTCTGGTAATTCTTTCCTAGATGGGAGCTGAATGAAGACTTCACTTAGCTGCCGTCCTGAACTGTGAAGAAACACAAACCCATAATGCAAAAAATTACTACAACTTTGTCACAAAAGACACACACATGCAATCTAATCATAGGAAAAAAATAAAAATTTTAATTTTTTTCTTGCAAAGAATTAGAAATTGAACCCTGCTCAGATTTTTTAATTTGGTACAAATCATTAATTTATAATTTAATATATATCATTTGTGCTGTTGTCCTAACATATCACCATCATTATAGGATCATATGTGTAGGAGACTTTATGGATGCAGGATCATGATTTTAATCTGAATTCCATAGTGGTTTCTTAGTTCTGTTCTGTAATTTTTAGCAATTTTTTAGTCTTCCCTCCTTTTTTAGAAAAATTTTTGGTCTCTCCTGCATTTTAGCAAACTTTTTAGTCTCTCCTGTTACTGTAAGCTTGTCTTCTTCTTGGTCATTTTAGCGTTGTTTTTCTACTACTTTGAAAATTGGACACAGTTTTTTGTTGTTCATAAAGAGAAGTGTTGACTATTCACAGCTGCAACTGAGATCAATGTTTTTTTTCTGAACCTATAAAACACTAACTACTCTGAGAAATCAGATCTCTGGTGCCCAAATGGTGTCCTAAAATTTAAATTCAATTCCTCACTTGTAAAATGTGAATAAAATGTTGTGAAAAAAGTTCTCGTATCTGCAAAACATTCAGACTCCTTATGAACATTATAAAGAAACCCAGGGGGAACTCTGCCACTCAATAAGTGATCAGTGCCCACTTTGTGTAAGTAAGGCATTGGTCCAGTGGAAAAGCAAAGCAAAGCAAAGCAAAGCAAAGCAAAGCAAAGCAAAGCAGTACACTGTTGAGCCATCACACAGTACACTACAACATACGTTTCTGAGGGAATCACATTAGGTTCTCACCTTTTTCTTCTGTTATATCCCATTCTTCTGTGTGCCTGACTTCACAAACTCAATAAAGTTATTTTAATAAATCTGTGCAATATACTGACATATGATATAGATGTAAGCTAATCCTTCAAAAAGTGTGAAAAATTGTTTTCCAAACTTTGTGCAGTATGAATCTGGATTTGGCTATGCAGAAGGACAGTTATCACTGCTGTGTAAGCTTCAGCAGCTTTGTTTTAGAGGAAATAGCTATCTTAAACAAATTACTAAACTACTGATACTGGTGCCTAACAACAAATAGAATTATTTAAGTATAAAGAAAACAGCTACTAATAATCTAATTTTGATCACATTTTAAAACTTGTTTAGCATATTTGTTCTACTAAAAAAAACAGTGATGATTATAGAGCTTTTTATCTCATGGCTATATTTTTTTCTCTTTACATACACACACCCACTCTTATATTGTATTTTATATTAAAATTATAACAGTAGTAGATTATTAAACAGCAATATCCTATTTTCAAGATGTAAGTCTAGCCAACTGCAATTTGTTCACACATTCTATTAAACTGAGAATGCCATAGAAAACCTTCCAGCTTTTGCTTGATATAATTAATTACTGAGAATCCTTTAAGGCCATGAAAGAAAAAGCATTAAGGGCATGAAATATGCAACAGACAGAAGACTAAAGCTTGATTTTGTCTGCTCAGATCAATAACAGCTTATTCTGTTCTATCATTTTTATAAACCTCCTCTCACAAAGATATATCTTGTGCTCCCTTCATATATGTGCATCTATGCTGTAAATTAACGTGATCGTTTCTTACATAATCACAAATGGCTGTGTTGTGGATAGAACAGGAGAAAAATCAGTAATTATTAATGCAATTCTGTCCCCACTTTTGTAATTAGAAAATAATAACCACAACAATTACCACATAAAAATCATGCGCAGTAAAAAATCACTTACAGTTGCCTAGCAACTAGCAGGATACGTGCTGAAGGGAAGGAGGAACAGAATAAATTAAAAGACCCGACTGTGAAAGAACTGTGAGTGACAGTTCACTGCTACTGCAGCAGCTAAACATGCTAGTCCTATGCATGCTCACAAAAAAAAAAAAATTTGCATGCTATGCAAGTTAAAAATCATTAATAAATATTGCTCATTTAAAAATATTTTTGCTTAGAAAGATATTTGTGCTCAATGTTTCTCATTTTCTCTCATTTTTGTCAAACTGCTTATAAGGTGAACACAAGCACCTATTTCCACCCATTTGTCAGCATTATCTTCAGTGGAGTTAAATGCAGGAACAATTAGGCCTCATCTGCATGAGGCTCCTTTTCTATTTGTCTTCTGTGGCAGCACGTGGCCAGAAAGCAAGCCACCACCGACCTGTGGGAAGTATCCCTACTGTCGACACCTTTTCTCTGGAACCAGAAGGAGAGACAACTATGAAGCTGAAACTGCAAGATGTTCTCGCATTTCTGGCAAATTTCACACTTTCAACAAATACTGAAATTCAATTTAGAGTGAGTCAAATGAAGAGTTCTGCACGCTTGCCCTAGTCAGAGCACTTAAAATCAGAACCACGGCATGCAAATTACCGCTCTTAATAAAATGCAACTCACAAGGACACTCTTTAAAAAAAAGTGAGGGGGTGGGGAGGAGAATTGGAAGATCTTACAGAGTGACATGCTTCCTCTGTATTTAACAACTTCCAACACTAACCCAGCTATGTAGGGAGATGGCTAATTTTCATTATATGTATTCAATGATTCTTCCTTTTTGGAACTGACTGCAGTCAACACACGGTGGACCTGTCCCCATCATTGCAACGGAAGTATGTTAAAATATTTTAAAACATAACTCCTAGCTTTGACACATGACTACATAATCCATAACTTTGGCTTCATTATAAATAAGAATTATTTGCTTTGTATCCTTGAATATTCAAGAGTACCAGCTGGCATAATTAGTTACTAGTTAGATTAGTAATGGCTACTTACATTACTGACCATTTTATAATAGCTATAGAACTGGTAACTTGAGAAAACAGCTGGAAATAGCCTATCTAAAATCCATTTCACATAGAGAGAAAAAAACCCCTCCCTGAGCTATGTCCTGTCAAAATTGGAATACTACGGGCACTTTAAACATTTTGGCTTTAATGATGCAGTGATCAAAATGCTAAGCACCACAAACAGGGGAAGTCTCTTGCCAAGCAGGAAACACGGACAGGGCACAACCACCCCACCCTCTAATTTTCTCATCAGCTTTACTAAAATGTGGTCAGCAGCCACCTGTTATGGGGAGGTGGTTTTGTGAAGTTAACTGGCACACCACACAAGTCCCTACTTTAAGTCTCACGGAGCTGAGAGCAGGTAGATCACAACTGAAAATCACTGTATGTAACAGAGCTACCAGCATCCTGGGACTCAGCCGTTGCTATCTAAACAAAGCTAATGCAAACTAGCAGTAGCATCAAACTGACACCTAGATAGGAAACCTTCAACACTCTGATGCAAGACAGAAGAGGACAGTGGATTTGTAGGGAAGCTGAAGATATGAAGTATCATTCTTTTTCTCCACTTAATTTTAAGTGGAAGAAAATCAGGAAAGGGAAGCTACACTTACAGCTTGTCTTCCTCTGAAATAAAAAAGAAAGGAAAACCTTCAAAAGAGGAAAACGATAGTCTGAGTGACTAAGCCTGCATGTGCATGATGCAAAAACCACAGCTGGGGCTCAAATTTGGTATACAAACTCCTTATTCTGAAGAGAACATCTATGTCCAGTAAAACTGTCCCTGCTTTCAAAAGGCTAAAGCATTTAAATTGGACATACAAACTGATTTAATTTTATGAAAACATAACGTACATATTACACATATGATTCTATGATTATCCATTTATACTGGCATTCCCAATTTCAGGGGGAAGGAAAGAGGTCAAAAGCATCCCAACTGGAAAAAAGTGTGACAATAATGTTGGACTGATGCATTTCAACTTGCTCTATTCTCAACAGGTGTTTCACAATGCAAGGTTAGGACAAGGTACAAGGCTGCAAAGGCACCTAAATATCAGTTTAAGAAATAATTGCAACAAAATCCCAGATTAAAATGTATTCGTGCAAATGGAGCCTGCAAAGATGATGCATATACTGTACACTGGGAAATCAGGATCAACTATGTAACTGGAAAGGTGTTTACAGGTCCCTGAATCTAGGGCCTTAGTGTTGTAAATAACCATATAAAAGTTTTTTAACCATGGAACAAAGCCCAAACTCTATCTAGGTATTTCTGCCCCAATATTCTGTACAGAGGGTTTCCAGAACTCAGCTAACAACTTGAATATATTCATGAATGTTTACACTCATATAACCTGATTACCATCCTGTATTTTACATATTTCTACACTCACCCTGTTCTTTCCCACGTGAATTTCGTGAGAGCAATCATCTTCTCCTCTCAGATTGTGCTGTGTTTAGATAAACAGACCAACCTGTTTCCTTTTGCAAGACCCTCACACGATACTTATAACTGAAAGAATTATTTACTCTTGTCTCAATGTAAGCCAATCTTTCTTAAATGGAAAAGTATTCAAGTACTACATATAGTAACACAGAAGCATTAATGGTGCCAAATATAATGGAATACACATACAGTGAGTATTTCCTCAACCAGATAGGCGACAATGTTGGGGCCAGGCTTGTATCTTGTGTCTGGACAATACTGATGGCTTGTAGTTAACTTTGATCAGTATTTTCTTTGCCCAGGTCATTCTTTTTCTGTCAGTTCCACATGATGAGCTTCCAACCCAAAGAAAAGTTCCCTATTTTCAGTCTGTGAGTACCTGATAATGCACTCTGAGGTACTGTATTTCAGTATGTCTGAAACTGTCTTCAGTATTCCATAATACCAACCCAATACTGGTATGTTAAAACTTTGTATTTTGGCTAGACACTCCTCATTTTTTAACATATATCATTAATACATTATGATCTATGCCAACACCAGTTCTTCAGAACTTTCATGGTATCTTCCTTCCAATTTAATAGTTCCTTTTTTTAATAGTGTCTTCAGGTACCTTTTTCCTTTTTTTTCACTCAGGTAAGAGAGCTTACTCCTTAGATCTCTTCTTTCTTTCCTATTAGCTTGTAATTTTCCTGTGGTACCCTATAAAATGCTTTACCAACATCACAGAATCCTAGAAAGGTCCGGTTCAGAAGGGACCTCTGAAGATAAGCTAGTCCAAGTTCCCTGTTGTAGGTAGACAGGGACATTTTCCACTAGATCAGCTGACTAGAAGTAAGAGGATTCTGACCATCTTTTCTATCTTACTTTTGCTTCATTACAAGTTTATTCTCCTTTCTAAGCCACTATAGATGAATCCTAGATTATCTCAGCTTCAACTCTGATGGCAAAGCAGTGCAGAAGAGAAAAAAAGGCTCTGCATCTGTAGTACTGCTCTGCATCTATGGTTGGCAACATGCTTTCTGGTTTGACACTTGAAAATGAGTAATAAGAGCACAGGTGCAGTTTAAGAAGGTGGCAGGGAATTCAACAAGCATTTTTACTGCTTAATGATTTTGGAGCACTCACCCCACATTTCTTCAAATTGAGGTATGACCATTTGTTTAAAGATTAACTAAGATAAATACAAAGATATGATAAAGAAATTTTTATCGACATGAAGAAGCTTAAAGCACATCACCCAATACTGGAATCGAAAGCACAGCAGCCTGCAAGAAGTAATTATTGCCAACTTGACAAGTACCTCAACAACTCTCACACCAAAGTAGTCCAAAGATGAACATTTTTACAGTGCCTCCTCACACCTCTCTCCTTTTTCTCCTTTTTTACAATTTCTTTTATTAGATGGGAGACACCACAGGTACCAGAATTACAGGAAACCAATGCAGTTAGGCTGCCAGTCAAGTCAATTGCAGCATAAAATGCTAAAGTTTTCTCTCCTACAGTAGGTTTCCAGTTCTCTAGAAAGATGCAAAGAAACTCTGTTTGTAGCTATAAATTGTTCTGTAAGGACCATGAAACTTATCATTAACGGAATGTCTCATTAAAATCAGTATCATGGTGGGGTGTGGGATGGGAGTAAAAGGAAATGTGAGAGTTGCTATACAGCACTGCATAAAAGAGGAAAATCGTAAGAAAAAGTTTGTGCTGAGGATCCTGACAGATATTTATAAGGTAACAGTTCAAACAGTAATTTGAACTCAATGCTAACTTCCACTGTCTTGCATGGAGTTCTTTAACTGGGGTTTGCAAGTAGCTGGGTATCTACCTCTGGATTTGTTTTCAAAGAATCATACGCTGCATTTCACTACATTGAACATTCACCTCAAATGTTGCTAATTTGTCTGTTTAATCTTATTTTGACCTTTATACAATAATTGTGTGGGTCAAACTTCAGTTTACTAGAGCTTATTGCTTGTATTATTGTAGCCTCTAGCTTTCCTAGACATAGGCAACGCAGCCTATTTTGTTGAATGCTTTTTAAATAAGAAAGGAAAGGATTGTACGTGTCCCCAAACGCCTACAACAGAAGTCAAATACAAAACAGGGAAGTATTTGGAGACTCCTTTCCTGTATCAACATTATACAGAATCGCCACACAAAAGCAGCCAAATGGTACTCCAGATTTTTTGTGCGCACTATGGAAAAATCATTTTTTTAAAAAGAAGTATTTAAACAAGAACAGAGAACTGGTTCTGTATTTACATTAAGCTCTTCTCAAAAGCAAGGGGAAACATGAAACAAAGCACACAGAGATTTGTTAGTTTAGCGATGCATTCTCTTGATTTCTCTGCCTTCTGGCTTACCAATTGCAAAAAACTTACTACAGATTGTAGATTCGGTTTTGACAAAGTAACTCAGGACAAAGTCAGTCAGATTTTGGAAAGGTATCACCTGACCACGTTTTGGGACACAATCAGCTCCCTGTGGCCCAGATTAGCCCTCTGGACTTTCATCAAGTAGAGGTGAAACATCTACTAGCATTGAAAACTTAAGCTAAAGACAAAGATTATTTCAGGCATTCAAATACTAAATACATTAAAAATCTAATCTTTTTCCCCAGATGAAGCTCGTGGCCTACTTTTCTTCTTCAAATTAACCCGTCCCTCTATACTTGTCCCAATTGCCTTCACACACACAAAAGTCCAGGGCTGAACCAACACAAACTCCCAACAAAGCTGAAGGGTTCCAATGCCTAAAACCCACTTAATTCTAAAGCTGAAAATCCTGAACATGTTTATCGAACTCTAGAACAACCTTAATCCCAAAGATTTAAAGATTAATATTAAAGTTTCATAATGCCTAAATTTATAATTCAATTCTGTCCCAACTTTCATAGGATTGGGTGGCTTGATGCTAACTCACAAAAAAATCAGAATACAGGAACTTGGAACTCTTCTGCATAGCTCATCGCATTGAAGATGTCAGTTTAACAGACATTTTTAATTCTGAACAGAATAGGGCTCCATACACTTTTTAAAGTGGGAACCAATTCTGTCTTGCATAAACGTGGGCTCCTGGAAGAGGGAGTAGTATGCCTTGTCACTACATAATAGCACAGTGCTTAATGTGTTTGACAAAGATCAGATATGAACTTCCTGGGGTACAACTGACAGGTAAAAATCTTTAACTTCCCTGGTAACTATCAGTTACTATCAGAAACTATCCCACCACTGGAGGCCAGCAGAAATTAACTTTACTTGCTATTTTATAAATGAGAAGTAGGCACCCTGATCACAAGTGCCTGTCTTCAAGAGAAGGCTCAAGGCCAGGCATCCAATGAAGAGATGTTTCCCTGCAGCCCTGACTGGAATACCTGAACTTCAATGTCTCCCCTCTCAGCTATTCTGTTAGTTGAGACTCACAGCAAGCTGAATACATTGAGTTTGGAGTCAGCTTCTGCTCATCATGTTCATTGCTGGTGAATCCTGTTCCAATGCAATTAACTTTTCAATGTACTCCAGAGATAGCCCACAGATCACAGAATGCTTCATTTCAACAGTTAAGTGCCAAAAAAGTCAGGCATCACAGCCCAGTGTGCTTCACCAGATACCACCCAACTTAACCTTGTACAGGAAGACCCAGAACAGCAGCTGCAAAAAAGGAAGAAGTGCAACTTGTCGTTTGAAGTCACAGACTGAAAGTTGTTTACATGCAAAAATTGTTGCACTTGTGCACATCACCTAATGCAAATATTTCTCATTTTTCTCTGAATGTATTTAATATTAATTTAGCTTATAATTGCTCCTTATATGATTGAAGTCATTCAATGTATAGCAAAGAACGGGTAAGTAGGCAAGAAGGCTTTACTGATTTTTTGGCAAATAGAAGTTGAGTTAAAAAATACAACTTTCTCAAACAAATCTGCACCAAGGAGGCTATTAACTAATTCTCCGCGTTTCTCCTGCATCCAGCCCTGCCAGCAAGCTGCTTTCCAGCAGAGGGGATGCTTCCCAGGCTAAAGGACAGAGTGTTTATCTGCCAGCATCGAACCAGCTGCTGGAGTGAGACAATGTCCCTCCAAACCAGGGACCACCCAGAGGAACAGATCAGACCCTGCACTAGGCTATAATGCAACCTGAAATCTAAGCAGAACAAAAAAAAAATGTTCAGAATACGTTTCTTCCTCATGAAGCAATGATCATTTTCCTTTTGAAAACCCGTAAAACAGAAGTCTTTGAATGACATTTCAGATTAGGTGGTATTTTTTCCTGAGGTACAGCTATTTAACATTTTATTATGCTGAAAATAGCTATTTCTTGATAAACAGGCTTCCATCTCAGCTGTGGATAACATACTATGCTCAGTAACTCTACAGTTTTTCATTTGGCGGTTCAGAGGCTCATGATATGAGCCCTACATTTTTTGAGCTTTCAGGTCATAGTGAGACCCATGTTAACCTACATTAAAAAATCTATAGCCATTAGGAAAGACTGATATTAACACACACTGCACCACTAAACAGAAAGAAAACACTACCCAAGCTAAATGTTCTAAGTACACCTCCTAAGCAGAACGACTTCATTTCTAATCAGGAGCTCTAAGCCTACTTTTTGCATTTGTGTTTCAACAACTTCCTATCAGATGGGTCTTCAAAAAATGTCCACAAATACGGAGACTTACGGGATCAGACCCTAAGTGGAATTACTTTTCAGAAATGGTGTCCGCAAATACTTCTAAAGACTGAGAACAAAAATGAAGCTGTTAAAAAACATAGAGATAACGACAGAGAGGGAAAGAGCACACGCAACAGAGAACGGACATCTCCAAGCTCACCTATCCTTGTAGTTTATCACAGTATCAATGATAGCATTCATTTGTTTTGTCAGTTTGGGTGGGTTGGGTGACAACTTCTCTGCAGGAGGTCTGCCTCTTCTTTTCTTTGCTTTCTCTCCATCCTCCTTCCCAGAATCTTTATCCACATTTCTTCGTCTCTTCCGTTTTTTAAGCCGGACCTCCTCTTCCATTTCTTCCAAATTGCCGTCTTCAATTGCCTGACAACCATGGATTCAAAAAGTACGATTTTTACACAAAAGAGATATTGCGAAGGGAAATAACAAGCTGTATTTAAAAACAAAAATGCAACCCCACAGGAAACAAATATTTCAACTCAAAATGGTCAGCTTATTTATAAAGAAGAATACAATAAGAAACTGAGTTTCTGGCAATCAAAGAGACACTAAACATCAATTTGTTCTAAGAATCCCGCTATCATCTACATAGATGGATATTTCTCTGAACCTTGAATTCCACACCAACTCACACACAGCGATGGCCTGTGGTACGGTGTCAGAAAGTGTTCAACAAGCATTCATTTGTTCACGTCATGCCAGTTTTGGCTTATGTAGTTCCACGCAAAACAGACTTTGATATCACATGTTTTCCAACAGGACAGTCCAAATTGCAGTCAGCTCCCAAAGCCAGATCACAGACAGTTCTTTGTGCAAACAAACAACACACAGACACTTGATGCAGTAATAACTTCTCTTCCAAATAGTTCAAGCAATTTCAAATTGCCTAAGCACTAAAAGCATTTCCAAAATACATAATTGCCTTCTAGAACAGTAACTAACAGATAGACAGAAGCAGTGACATTACAGTGTTTTACTGTAAAAAGCACTCATAACATGGAATGCAAAAAACCCCCGAAAACAAACCAAACCCGCCCCACAGTAACAAACAACGAACACCAGCTTCAATTACCTGGATGTATGCTTTTAACCAGACCCAGCAGCACCATGCAGAGAGATTAAAAAATCGCTACAAAAAACCAAACTAGGAATAAGGGGAACCTGTTCACACAGTGACCATCAGATCCATGTGATAAAGCAAGAAGCTGAACTTTTCTTTATTTGGGAGAGCCAACAAAAGAAAAAATAAATTACCAGGTCGTAGGAGAACTGAAATTAAAGATTAAAAAAAAAATTTAAAATATCTTAAAACTACGCTTCCTGATTAATGCTTTCCCAGAACATAAATGGTGTTGATATTTGTCCCTTTTGCCTTTCAATATTGCCTTGAGTGCATGCAAATGCTAATCAATCCCTTCTCATAACTGAAAGAGCTCTAATCATAAGGCAATTACCTTCATTTCTCCATAGCACCAAACATGGCTAATATTTATGATCATGTGAGCATAACAATCAATATAAAAAGAGTGATTACAGCCCAGACATAATTTTTCTCAATTGTGTGCCATGTCTCTTGAAAAACGTTTTGTGAACAAAACCTGATGCACAACACAAAACAACCTAGCATGTTAAAAACACCAGTGGGATTTCAAAATCTGTTTCCTATGCATCCTCCGATGTGCAAATCCACCGAACAAACACAAACGCAGAATCCTGAGGGACAGCCCGAAACTAGGCCTTAATAATCAAAAGACAATTTACATCATGCTTCCACAGTGTTCACATAACCACTATGAAGGAGGCTTGAGAGCTGATGAGTTAGGAAGAAAAAAGAATCTGCACACAAATTCATTAATATTCATTTGGCTAAAGCAAGACTCCCACTATAAACCACTGCAGCTAACAAAGATTAAGAAAAGGAAATTTCTCTGCATATCTTGGAAGCTATAAAAGCTAATAATAACTGCAGCATGCAAGGCTGTCAACAGTTAATGTCATTGCTCTCCTTCAGCACTCAGTTGCACATTGAAATACGGAGAACACCGACTTTTCATGTGTTACACACCTACACATGCCTGTGATGTAGTTCTACTGAATCTTCAAGACGGCAATGAAAAAGGATATTTACCTTACCACTATCAGCAGGCCGGCTATCGGAAATCACAGTTAGTGGGGATAAAATTAACAAGCCAGCAAAGCAGCGAGCTGCTAGTCTCTTCATCAGCTGATCAGGAAAAAAAAGAGAGCTGGGGAAAGGCTATGTTTTCATATACAAGTAATTTTATTTTACTGAAAATTTAATACTGAAAAGATCGTGGATACTCAAATCTGCTGTTTCATTCTACCTACTACAAGGCCCAAAGCCCTTCTCCTTCAGCCTGCTTTAATATTGACAACTACTTATCATATTTCTGCCCTTATTATTCTAAGCATCCAAATGAGATTTTTAGCTGGGCAGTTACTAATTCTTGTTAGCATTTTAATTATAACATCACAATTACACAATTTCATGTATTATTTTAAAACTGAAATAGGTTGCATGCATTTTGAAGATGCATTTATTACAGAAAATGTATTCCTACTGCTCCGCAGTGAGCAGATCAGGTTTTTGTTGTTGAAACCGATAAGAAAATCTATTCCAATCTACAAGAAATTAAAAAACAAAACCAAGTTATCATATTGTTAACCTTGGTAACATTTTGTTTTCCTTCAGAAAGCTGGTATTCACTTAACTAATATATATTTTTTTTTGCTTGACAAATTTTCTACCAACAAAAAAACCCAGTGGTGCTGTCATTACAGAGTTTACGTAAAGATCTCATTTTAGAATTCTGCACAAAATTACTGCTTTGAGTAGGTAATATTTTGGAAAAAAAAAATCCAGAAAAAGAGAAAAGAGAGAAGTAAAAATATTTTTTTTAATATTACAAACAGCAAAGTAATAAAGAAAAAAAAATTGCCAAGTAAATTAACATACACTCTTGTACTCTCAGAATTAGCGACTAGCAGACAGGAAATTAATTCTTAGCATACTACAGATCTGCAACCAAATACTAAACTGTCTACTTAGCTAGTAATCAATCGATTACTACACTCAGCTTTCAAAATTTATGCGCACATACGTAAACATGTACAGTTTTCCTTAATTTAAGACTTTAGTGACACCACTTGAAAACCAGTGTGCCAACACCAGCAGTTCAAAAATGTTGCTATTGTGACTCCTAACATTAGTTCTCAAGTGGGAAACTGTATTTTGCATATACACAGTAATATTTAAAATGAAACTTATATGATTTATGCTGCCTCAAAAGATGGCTTAAAACAGTACCACATAAATCAATTATCAGCAGAGGTATTAATGCTCTGTGCGTATGTCTACACATATGATCCATGCATATGTGCATGAGCAACAAAATATTTATTAAATTAGTTAATCTGACTGAGATTTGTTAGAAAAGCTTACTATTCTGAGGGCTGAAGCGCCACACTGAAGAGACTGCCCTTCCAAACCTTTACCAGCATGATAATGATATAAATCCCAGACACAAATCTCCAGTTCCTGACAGATGATGGGCTGTGCAAAAGTGCAAGATAGCAGAGACATCTCCCATGCACAAATGCCTCTGGATTAGTGAGTAGAACAGCAAGGGAGGGAGTCAAGGAAAATAGTACACAAATAAAAATTTAACACTTTCCTTCCCTTAAGGAAACAGGACAAAAGAGTACAACAAGGTTTGGAGACTTCATTTGTTATGAAAGAAAGCTGCAAAAATTTTGTGTCAAATTCTGCAAAGGGTTGGGCACCTCATGAAGTGTGAGGACCCCATGTTAAGTCCAGTACTGACAAAATCTTCCTGCCTTTCTGAATCTTATTCTGCATCCTGGTCTATGTACACGAAACAATTTCCTTGCTAACGAGCTAAGAGTGCACAGGCTCCTCAGGGCACAAGAATTTTAAGAAAGAGCATACTGACCATGGATTAAAGAAACCAAACTCTCTTCCTACAAAAGGAAACACTAGCTCACCTCACCCTCTCCCACCAAAACCCCCAAAGTGAATTTTTCAGAAGCCAAGTACAAGTTAACTTCTGAGACAGCTGACCATCCTATTGCTGCTTGAAATTATACATTCCTCTTCATAAAGGAAAATAGCTGTTCTGAGGTGGAACAGTTCTCAGTGAACATGGATACAGCTACGCCAGCACCACAGAGACAAAGTGAAGATCAAATGGAAACTGTTTTGTTTCCCCATTCGAAGAGCAGGACATTACTGACATATTCTTAACTTCTCGAGAGCATGGCAGCACCATGACTGAACACCTTTTCAGTTGAGAATTGTGGACCCAAATAAGCACTAAGAACTACAGCTCTACTGCCTTCTGCAAGTCAACAACTGTGTTAGTCTTATATTAGTTTTAAATTCGTTTTACAGCAATCAGGTAACTCAAGTGTGGTCACACAATCAATGGAGATGCTCAGCATAAAATCAGTTCTGGTGGCTAAGGCCTGTCTCTAATATTTAGATGACATAACATTGTAAGACACAGTTATTGTTCCTTTGACTGAAGATAACTATAGTATTGTTATGAGAAAGTTAAGGCATAGTGAAAGCTATTGCTATACTTACAGTCAAATAAACTGTACACACAAAGTGGTATGAAGCCATGTAATAAATCTATTTGACAATGCTGAAAAAATGTTCAGATTAAATGGGAAATGGGCACAGAATATGAAATCCCTTCCTGGGTCCCTCCGATTTCATCTTAATGAAATGAACATTATGATAGCTGGCCCCTTCCCTTCAGACATCAATGCTCTGTCTCTCTCCCACCTGCAAAGTTAGACAAGAGCTCCTGAGACTAACATTACCATGTGAACAGATTTCCTACCAATCTAATTAAACTCCATGTTTCCACAGAAGGTACATAAAATATAGGTGAACAGAAAAAAAAAGTCAGCTTCCCTGAACATAAACATGAACCCAATCACGCCAAGTTTCTGAAAGAATGAACTTTTCCAGGAATAACCAGTAACTTCCCTGGGCATTGTACTGCCTACTGGCCAAAAGGCACTAAGCTTAAGGGCTGTACAGGACTTAAAACCAAAAAACATGTCGGTAATGCAGTAACAAGCAACTGATGACTGCTTTGCAAAATGGAGTTCCCATCTACCAATTTGGAAGAGACTAAAGAAGTAAAAGAACCCTACAGAAGGCTAATAACAAACATCAAAAGCACTAAAATGTCATCTACCTATCCCTACTACTTCCCCTCTTCAGCATAATCCTTCAAGAGCTATATTGATACTCCAAGAGAAATTCCACTTCCCCCTCCCACCCCATCTTACTCTATATGAAATCCTAACCCTTTTTGTTTTACATTTCTGTTCTCAGACTATATCTGACAACAGATGAAGACTAACTTTCCAACCTGAAGTTCAGCTTCTCCAAAACATCTCTTCAAAATACAGTTTCCCTGCTTAATTTCTCAGCAGTGACACTGTATGTCTGGGATCTTTGCTCTATGTAACAAGTTCCCTTACATTGTAACTAATTATCTCTTGCTATGCTACAGCATAGAGGTCAGTATACTACAGATAAGACTGTGAAGAAGAATGCCATAATACTTGACAGTTAGATGAAAGGGGATAAGATACTCTATCAACAGTGCAACAACTAAATATCTGAAGATAACTGTAAGGATCGATGAAGTTACTTCAAATGAACTTCCTCTCCTTGCTGGAGAGTATTGCACAACAGTTTTACCAGACCAGTTTTGCTGGGACTAAGCTAAAACAAAGTATGGATTAAAATTTGCCAAAAACATCCAGTTTTTTCTTGCTTTCACTGCTAACTCATTTTACTCCACGTAACGAATATATTCCAAAAAGCACCCATCCAGCACCTAAGTAGAAACGAAAGTACTCTTTTTAAAAAAAATACAAAGTGCAATTATTGCAAAAACACATAAACTTGTAATAAATTGTTTTCTCAAATATGCTGAACTTCCACAAAATAAGGGAAGTGAGTCCTTTAGCCGCATGTTCATCAGTCAGGGTCTGCATTTTTCCATCACTGCAACTTGCTTCTTTTCGAGAAGCAGAAGAAAATAGATTGTTTTCAGTTTTGCATTTAAAAACTATTAACAGTTGCTTAATTATTTGCACAGAAACTAGGCGTCTGTTTTTAATTAGGCATTAAAAAAATAACGCAAATGATAAATAGTTCTTCCTTGCACTTTGCTTTAAAGACTGATAACAAAAAGACCTGATAGAACTATGCAAAAACATAAAAAGAAAAGGTCTCAATGAAAGCAACAGAGCATAACATAAAAAAAAAAGGTGTCTATTTAAAATATTTATAGGATCAAAGCCTTAATGTTCAGTGTTTTCTTTCTGGTCTGAGAAAAATATATCAGACAAAATACCTTAATATTTAACCTTAATGTAAAATATCTTAACGCTTAAACTTAATGCCTAATGTGACAGTTACTAAGAAAAATACCCTGCAGAGTTAGCACTGATAGACTCGCTACAAGTTGTGGCAAACTATATTTGGAAGGACATAAATTTTCTTCTGCTCAAAAGTGAAATCTGGTTAAAAAAAATAATTAGACTCATTCCCCTAATAAGCAAACTATAATTTTAAATAGAACTACTCAAACTGATTTTGCATGTATGACCTTTCCACAAACTCAGGGGACAGAGAGACTGAGGAGGACAATAATTGCTGATGATACCAGGACCCAAACCCTCCTTAAGGAGCACAAGGAAAGCGTTCCATTAGTGGGAAGGAACTGGGTGATAAAAAGGACCAACTGTATCATCTTGACTATAAAGATGCTTGGGTTAACCAACCAGAGCACCGAGAAAATACATAGTCACTGTATTAGGACACTGAATGAGCAACTCTTAAAAGATCCGCACAACCACCTCTGTTTATTGCAGTTTTCAAAAGCAAGTGTGATTTATCCCTCCCATTTGACATACAGCTGTACTTTGTCTTGTTAAGAGGATTTAATTTGAATAGTCTCTTAACCAAGCCAACCTAACCGGGGAGCAGCAGAAAGAGGGGAAAAAACATCCAAAAAAATTCTATACCAGAAACTACTGATATCAACCTGTTGCTCTTTATCACTGAATTGTTTTGTTGTGGTGAGGTTTGTTTGTTTGTATGTTTGTTTTTTTCCCCAATCTTCCCCCCTTCTTTTTAGAAGCTAGATCATTTGCTGAACACTTGCCACTTGGATTAATAGTCTATTTCTAAACACAGTGGAAAAAACTCACATTCAAGAATGGAGGACAACATATAACGGACTTGTGAAATACTGTGCGCTTGCAGATGATAAACATATATTGAAAGAGATGTTATAGTAGCAGTTCTGGGCTAGATGGTATCCAGATTGTCTTTAGATTGAATCTTACAGCATATTGATGACTCAGAGTAAACATTCTTAACCCATTGACACTGGAAAACAGACCGAATGAGATGTAACTAACTTAAGAAAGACACTGCAAGTCTATCACTTATGAAAAAGTGAATGAAAAACATTGCAGGCAGATCTATGGGGGAAAAATAATAATCATTACAGACTCACAGGTGTAAAGGAATAGTCTTAATGTGACCAATGCTATCTTTCAAGATTGATTCAGCTGAATTAATTTTAGTTTGCAATTGTAACTTCAAATAACTGAATGACAACAAAACAGGAAATAATTATGATTAAACTCTGGCATGTGTTTCTTGAAAGTTAATATGATATGAATCTTTATGCACATACTTGCTTTTTAAATTGTCTGGAGAAAATGATCAGTTATGTAATGTCCATACATTAAGATTATATTCAGTTGATACAACTGAGATGCATAAAAACGGCGGTTTACTTTTGTACATAAGATTTATAAATAACGCTAATAAGCAACCAGTTGTTACATTTTTTCTTTTGTACAGAAGGTCCTGATTTCTTCGATTTTCCCTTGCAAAAATGAATCAAACCAAAAACCAAAGATGATGAAATATAAGAACCTCTCAACAAGCTTGATAAGGACAGCAAAAGTTTGGGATTTTTTTTTTTTCATGACTGCAGGTGCCAAAGCCCTGCTCAAGTAAAATGGATGAGCAGGAAATCCAAGAAAACCTCTGACAGGAACTCAAGTAGGAAGCCTTTTTTTCCACACTAATCCCAGAAAGGTCCTGTTTAGGAAAGAGGACTCTGACTGACAAGTCTTCCTTGGTACCTGCTGCAGTCTTTCAATTTGTGAATGATCTATTACATGCAATTTTCACCAGCACAGAAAAACAGCTGACGAAGATCCATGTTTCCTGGCCCCAGATTCACAACCAATCCATCTTGAAGTAAAATCTAACATGACAGAGATGGCTCATTTTTTTCCCCTTTATCTTGTTCAGTATGACAGAGATGCATTATGTTTTTCACATAGACAGGATTCTGGAGCATTTAGTGACAGTTTTGTTTTTTTTTTTCAGTGAGGAAGAGTAGAAGGAGAAGGTTTTCTTCCTTCTTTATTTTTATCATCTTTTTCTCCCTGACTTATCCAGAATTCTGAGTCAGGAAAGCCTATTTCAGTAGTACAGGGGACAGTATACTGACAAGGGTATTGTAAGAAAATCGGTACTGCAGTTATGCTTCTTTTCTTGGCCAAGTACATTATCTTCTCCAGGAAAGGGGGTAAGGAAAATTAATTGCATGAGAAAGCTACCTTTTCTGAGAGGCACCAGGGGGAAGTGCAGGAGGATGACTTTCTCACTTTTTCCTAAATTCCTTTAAAATAACAAGCATGGAATTTAGTCAACAGCGTTAACACTTTTGTGTCCTACAACAGGAGATATTCTACCTCCCTTGGCATCGCACAGTTTAGAAATAAAATAAAATCAATGTTGTCATTGCTTAGTTTGTACTGTGGGTTTCATTTCCAGATCTTCCCTCCTTGGTCTAAAATAAATCTTCTATTGGAGGGATATACCATGCTGTTTACCTTGTCTTTCACAAAATACTGGCTGCAGTTGCCAAAGGCCTTTAGTTTCTGAATATGATACAATCTTAATTTATCTTTTTTCCCTTGAATAATAGGGCTGGTTTTGTGGGCATTTACCTTTTTTTTAATGGACATTTACCTTTTCTTTTTAATGGACATTATATTCTTTTGTTGTGGAAAAAGGTGGGAAATCTTTACATTGCAATGTTACATGTCCAGATAGACTAGTAGTGTGACTAAAGTTTTGCAGCTCATAATATTGAGAACTAAAGACAGACTTCTCACATATGATTTTGTTCCTTATGAAAAAATTCTCAAAATTCAATCCTGCAGAATGGGAACTAGCGAGTTATTTTAAAATTTATTTTAAAAAACTTTCTTCAGTCAAAGAGCATTGCCTCCCTTTTATTCTGAGACCCTACTAATTAAATCACAAAGATACCTGGCATAAAGACAGCGATTATGCCCTCACCAGATCAGTCCTTTGGAAAGAAACTGCAGTTTTCACTCTTTCTAGGACAACATTTGCTTCCAGTGTACCTTGCTCACATTTGCAGTGACAGATATCTTTTCTATAGTAAAAATAAATTTGACAATTCTAAGCACTGGATAAAACTAAGTAGACAGGACCTACTCTCGTTCTGCAACACACCCAAGAGCAGGACACCATATCCTAACAGAAAGTTTCCTATAAAGAACAAGCTGTCTTTTCTTCCCTATGAAAACAACACAGCCGAAGACTATAACCCAAAGGGAGTATTAGCAGATTTCCAGTGTGAAATCAGTCATTTTGAGCCAAATCTCTAGCCTTAGAGTAAGTGAATTATTTGTCTCTCAAGAGAACAGATATCCAGTGATGCCTTCTGACTGCTGAGAAAAATATTGTTTTCTCTCTTTTTGATCAACAGAGTAACAGACCAACAAAAGGATTCTATTTTACAGGTGAGCATAAATTTTACGCATGCCCTGAACACTACCATTCTTAATGACACAACATGAGAAGCTCACAGTGCAAAGCTTAAACTGTCACTCCTATGCATGTCAAAGTGAACTCAGCTTCGGCCAAAAGTCACACCATTAAGTGCTTTCTTTTATAAGTTCTCCTTCTCCCTCATTATTTAGGCATATTCACACATTCTCAAAACAGATATTTTTTATTCCTAGTTTAAAATGTGGAAGATAACCAAATGGGAGGAAAATAGAGAAAATAGATTTGTAAAAAAACCCAGATAAAATATCTTGCATAAAACACAGCTTTCAGAAACCATTCTAGTTTCATTACTTTTCACTGGGTCTTCATAGGATCTGCCATACCTACTTATTCACAGAAAATGGCTTAAGGATTTTTCCAGTAGCATGAGATATTGGTTACAGAGATCTGTCGCTATTTATGCAGGTACTCTGTGGCAATTAATAGGAAGCATGTAATGGCAAGAGATCAGACTACTCACTTCCTATGCTGACAGAGGAAAAAGTTTTACTCATAGAAATACACCTCCTCTAAAGAATAAACAGTAGGAGGTAGCCCTTTGGGACAATTCCAATATAGTTTTTAAATAACTTTGCAGAATTTGGAGGGAGATAGCATGAAATGAAACTAAGTTAAACTTTGGACAACTTGCTGAGAAAAGCTAAGTTATATGTATCTTTTATACCAAAACAACATTTTGTGAGGCTACCTTCTAGCAGGGAGGCAGCGAGCTCCGCATTTTCAGGATGCTTTTACAGCTGCAATTATCAGACTGTAGCAGGTCTTGCAGCAGAGCGTGATCCTTTAATATGCATATCACAGCCTAAAAAATCTAACACGAATAGTATCTGTCAAGAAGGTCTTTTTGGTCTTCTGGGATAAACTGCAATGCAAATCACAGTCTGACAAGCAAAAACTATTACCTAAGCAACTGCTAACTGGAGAATAGAAAGAAGATCCCTGGACATGCAGTGAGGCTTCAGAGGAAGTGAAGTTTCTCAACAGAAAAATGTATAGTACAGTATAATCACATATATGAAAAACTAAAGCAAGGCTGTAATGAGCAACGAAGTCCTATGGTTCTGAGTTTGAAACCCAGCTAAAAAGATTTTATTACATTGTCAGATGCAACTATGAAGAATATGTAATGGGTCTCCATTAAACTGTAACTTGTAGCACTCTAAACAGTTTCAGAGTATAGGATAAAATTACAGGGTTATGATTACTGGAAAACTTTTGTAGGCTTTTCCTTTTTTAAAGTTAAAATTCCGCTGCTAGAGTAAGGACATACACTCATCAAGCAGACTACTTCAAGGTGACCCAGGAAGCTAACTGCCTAAGGCCTTCCCCTCACGACATGCCTAAGGATAGGCTGAGCAATTTTTGAGAAGTTCAGCCTGAAATTTTCCTGATTTTCCATATTTGCTAAGTTAGTACTTCCACACTTTTACAAGAAGAGACAAATTGCTTTCATTTAAGTTGCGGGTTCCTATAAAAGCAGCAGAGCTCTGCATACATACAATGATCCACACTGCATAGGACCTATCATCATTACTGTCAAGGCATGTCAGAGACCATAAGAATGCAGCGGTCCCATGTACTAATATGTCTGCTGTTTCTCCTTCTGCTGGTGAATGTCCCTAGCAAGAGTAATGTTTTAAACTTTTAATGCAGACTTTCTTTTTTTGTAGATTTTGTGAAGTATTTAATAGTTGTTTTTGTTTCAGTTTTGGAAGTTGATTTGAATTTCAACCTTCCACATTATTTCAGGTATCTTAACCACAGGGCCTCATTTTTTTCCTGCAAAATTTTGTACTTGGAACAATAATAATACAACAAAGCCTGAAAACCAGAGTTTTAACTCACGGTGGCCAGGCTACATAAACTTAGTATGTCAGAAAACCATAGTTACTTCAAAGAAAATGTAGTTAATTTTAGTCTAATGTTAACAATATTACTCACATTTTTTAAAAAATACAGAATGGTGCTTATAGGACACTATTATCCTAATGTTTTCCAGGGGACAATACATTTACAATTCCACTTAAAACCGTGTTAATTTTTCTTATGGCACTTCACATGTAACATCATATGGACAAAATCACAGCCTAAAAAAAAAAGAATCCTATGACAATACGGCAACATGTTTTACACATAGGTAGTGCTTTGAAACAGATTTTCAGAGTTCAGATTTCCTATGAGGAAATTTCATATTTCTCACACAAAAACTATTTCTGGAACGCTAAAAATTGCCTCACTAAGAATATCCCTCAAACACTGAAGAGGCATTTCAAAGTACTTTGTTAGTTTCCAAAATTAATACTCAATCCTGCCTCCAGATTCTAAGAAACATAACTACAGTGTAAATCAGGTTCTTTTCTCTATAAACTAACAAGCCCATCTTGCCAAAATAAAGAACCAAAGCTATCAGGTAGATGCATTTAAATTCCCTCTCATTCATCAAAAGCCAAGAAAAGCCCCTTTCATCTAAACTACTTCATGGGTTTTATTTTCATTGAAACTTAAAAATAGCCATTTTCTTCCTTTTCTTAAATAGATTACTGAACGGAATTTCCTGAAAACGGCATGAAAGACAGATAGCAATACTCAGAACACAAAAATGGCTTGGCTTTGTGAGGCCTCAAGGTGACGTCTAACTTCCTAATCCTTCAAGAAATCAGCTTCCACATGCATAAAACTTACCAGCCTCACCTTGCACATTAAAAACTAGTACCTGGGGCATCCTGGTGATTGCGGGTCACAAAATAGACAAGACCCTGGGATGCTCGACTTTTTAAGCTTCCAGTGACAAAGTCTTTTCAATGCGTCTTTCAAAATTGTTTTCCCCTACAGCTTAAAAGATTCAATTGGATCTGCAATTCAATACTACAGAGTTCAGATCAGAATGCAATTTTCTTCAAACGCCCTGGGCAAGTACTCACTTACTTGACTGTTAAACAGGTTTAGCAGCAAGTCAGGAAACTTTGCAATTGTAACCAGAAATGTCAGAGAGGGAGTAAGGAAGAGAGAAAACCAGGGGTGGAGGAGTATCACGTACATGAACTATGCAAAGAAACTACACACTGGGTAAAATGTTACTTCTTTTCTCCTTGTTCACAGAATCTCAGACTACAATACAGACTATGTAAAAAACCTCCATTACTATTAAAAATAACAACCAGTAGATGAAAACTGAAGCCACAACAATTACCAAATGTAATGCTGTGTTTCCACACAGCTTTTTCAGAATCCAACGACAACTACTTAAGATCAAATTCTACCATCACAGTTTACATAACCATGTCTTAAAATATCTTCTTAGTATTGATTCTAAAGCTGTATACATAAAACACAAACCTAACTGAAAAAATTTTAGTAATTGTTGTGGTTTAGGCCCAGCTGGCAACTCACCACCATGCTGCTGCTTGCTCACTGCTCCCCTCCCCATGGTGGGATGGGGAGGAGAATCGGAAGAAAAATGTAAAACCTTGTGGGCTGGGACAAGGACAGGGAGGGATCACTCACCAATTATAGTCACAGGCAAAACAGACTCAACTTGGGGAAGAAATCTATTTCATTTGTTACCAATCAAATCAGAGTAGAATCATGAGAAATAAACCCAAATCTTAAGAACACCTTCCCCCCACCTCTCCCTTCTTCCCAGGCTCAACTTCACTCCTGATTTTCTCTTCTTCCTCCCTGTCAGTGGTGCAGGGGGACAGGGAATTGGGGTTGTGGTCAGATCACACATTGTCTCTGCCGCTCCCTCCTCCTCAGGGCAAGGACTCCTCACACTCTTCCCCTGCTCCAGCGTGAGGTCCCTCTCACAAGATACAGTCCTCCACGAACTGGCTCCAGCGTGGGTCCCTCCAGAGGGGCGCAGTCCTTCAGGCACAGACTGCTCCAGCGTGGACTTCCCACAAGGGTTAAGGTGTCCTTTGGGCACAGCAGTCTGCTCCCGTGTGGGGTCCTCCCCAGGCTGCAGGTGTACCTCTGCTCCACCGCTGACCTCCATGGCTGCAGGGGGACAGCCAGCCTCACCACAGGCTGCAGGGGAATTTCTGCTCCAGCACCTCCTCCCTCTCCTTCCTTTACTGACCTTGGTGTCTGCGTAGCTGTTTCCCTCACATATTCTCACTCCTCTCTTCTGGCTGTTGGTTCCCAGATGTTTTTTTCCCCTCTTAAATATGTTATCACAGAGGTGCTACCACCACCGCTGACTGTCTCGGCCTTGGCCAGTGGCAGGTCCAACCTGGAGCCAGGGAAACTTCCAGGAGCTTCTCACAGGAGCCCCTACCCCCGCTAACAAAACCCCACCACAACAAACCCAACACAGGAATTTATGTCAAGCTGTAGGGACAAGCTGGCGCAACTTTACTTGCTCTGACGCCAGACCTTTGAACACACTATTAGAGAGTGTGTAAAATCAAAAAGTTATCTAAAGTTCCAGCTGATGAGAAAACAGGTGAAAACAGGCTTAACATTTTCCTGCTAGGTGCTTTATTATACAACGTATTTACCTCAGTTAACAAACATACACAAAAACCCAAATAAAATTTATGTCATGATTATGTTAAACAGTATTCACCAGGTATTCTGTACGTACGAAAGCCAGCACTGGTTTTCTTTAAATTTAAGTAAGACTGACAAACTACAGATGAAATGCTTGAATTGCACTTACAATTTTCAGATCAGCATAACAAGTAGTCCACAATAGTTGAATTTTGCTTGTCTGCATAAGGTAATTGAGATTGCTTACTTTGGACTCAAATATGTTTCCCTGGCCAACATGTGATGCTATTTCAAATGAACTGTACAACTAGGGAATAAAACTTTATTCATGTCTCCTAGCCACCAACTGAATTGAATGAGAAGCTGAATCCAGGTGCAACTGTCTTCAAGAGTCTTGTGACTACTCAAACAAATCCTCTGATTCTTGAAGCCTACTCTGAGCAATGGAGTCCCTAAGTAGATGACCCCTCTAGAAAATCATCTGCCAAGGGATCCAGAAAAGTATTTTGCAGTCCTGTTAGAAGTGGTACGGTGCTAGAATCTGTTAGAGTATGACATACTTGCAGAATATAAATGCTTCATAGTTCAGGAAGCAACTGCTCCTTCCCTTTTTTGTTTTGTTTTGGTTTTGTTTGGGTTTTTTTTTTTTTTTTTTTTTTTTTTTTAGAAAATACGGTTGTCATGCCAACAGTTACAGAACAGCAGGCTGCAGCGACAGCTAGTGATGAAGCCTGTTTGCATCTTACAGCTTCCCTGGGAGGCTGTTATTGAATTACAGGTTGCTCAGGGCAGCAGCACAATCTCACTAAACACTGCGTATGTCCACAGGTTTGGCTTCTGTAATTATTTTGCTGCTGCTTTCAAACTCGGGTACTTGATCTCTTAACAAGGAGAGAGCTGATGTACTTGGTCAGTACAGCTGCATGCATACAGACCTTGAGATGCCCATAGGATCTGCCATGACCTCAAACTCTTCAATGCTGGGTGTTATCAACAAAGGGGCCAGGGTCTAACTGAAAAGGAGCAGACAGTTGATCTTCACAGTCCAAGCTGTGGCTGCTGACTGAGGAAAAACTTCTCAGAAAAGATCTAGTAACC
The DNA here is from genome assembly GCA_011057875.1 of Pterocles orientalis. Lineage (NCBI taxonomy): Eukaryota > Metazoa > Chordata > Aves > Pterocliformes > Pteroclidae > Pterocles > Pterocles orientalis. Next base: position 224,684 of record WKFP01014246.1, read on the forward strand.
TCCCCAGGACATATGAAGAAAAAGAGACAGCTGAGGACTGGATATTGATAGTATGAAACCAACTGATTAGTCACAAGTGCAAAGTTTTACACTAGAAAACCCCACGAGAAGATAGCAATAAAACTGTTAACAGCAGCCACAGAAAAAAAGAAAAAAAAGAGGGGCATCCCTTGCTGATAGTAAATAAATTGCATTCTTTTGAAATACTGCAATAAGAAGAGAAGTATCTATGAAGTATCACCTTTGGAGAGTGGCATGATACAGAACATGGGTGTCTTATGAATTAAAGTACCACTCTTAACTCAGAACTTGCTGGCTCTTCTAGTTTTTCAAGTTTTACTGATACATAGCTCACCGCACTCAAGTTAACATGAAATGATTAATTCAAAGTTTTCATGCAATATTAATGATAGTTACCTTACAGTTACAGTGACAAAGCCACAAGATATAAATGCTTATAAGCTATCTACTACAATTTCATGTTTATATAGCTAAAGATTCCCTTGAAACTGTTGTACAAGATTATTACGGCTTTTTCTACAATCTTCCAGAGATGATCATTACAGAAAGACAAATACTTAAATTCTCAAAGAAGACATAAAAGTCAATGGCTGTGAGAAAAATACTCTGTTTTACACACACACACTCAGGGAAAATAAGGTCATGAAAAAACTCCGAAAACTTGACTTAAATGTCAGTATCCACCCAGTGGAGAGTTTTTATTCTGAATCTGCACAGAGAGTGTTACACTATGAATATAATACCACTGAATAGAGTCTAAAAAGTAATAGTAGTTCCTACACTCATACTCCTTTCAATGCTCTCAAGCCCACCTGAAATTGTAAGTTAAAATATGTACACAATAGTCACAGTAATGACTGCAATGCACTGTGAAGCAATCTGACTTAGCTTTTTAACTTAGCTAATTTGAGAACATGCTTAGCAACCCAATAGGGAGGAGGAGGGAGAGTAATTTTTCTCAGGAGAGTAATAAGCCATGTTGAAAAAGGGGTAGTATATGTATCATTTGACTAGCAAGGTGTCTGACCCTGCCTCACACAACAATCTCAGAAGCAAACAACAAAACCAATTACTATCAAGTAATCAGAGAACTGGTAAGAAATTGTTCTCAGAATAGTCCCTAATGGCTCTTCATCAAATGGTCCAGTGCTTTTCAGTGTTTTCAGTGTCTTTAGGAAGACAGAATAGAAGGTATGCCTACTAAATCTCCGAAGAACACCAAGCTAACAGGAAGTTCGCCTGAGGACAGGCTTAGAATTCTAAATAATTTTGATGAAGAAAACTTGGATACCAGTCAACAAGAGCATACGCTAAATCCTCTCACTAGGAAGGAAAGATCAACTATACAAAACATGATTCTGATAAGCTGGCCAGGAAGTAGATCCACAGAAAAGGATTAAGGACTTATACTGAATCAAAAAATTAACACAAGTCACACAAGTCAATACCTTTACTGTTAAGAAAATTAAATAGTAGATTGTGAAGGGTTAAGTATCCTGGAAGTTACACAAAATAACTCCTCCTTATTCAAATGAAGCTGCACCTAGAATTCTGATGTATTGCTTTTGATCAAACTTGCAGAAAGATCTCAGTCACACATAGAACATCTAGGGGAAATCAGTGAAAATAATCAAGAGATCTAGAAAAAAAGCACCATGGGAAAAGACTGAATGAACAGTGGTTGTCAATCTTAAGAACTGATTGAACATGGAAACAACACTTCTATGACACAAAGAAATGTAAAATAAAGAAAGGTAGCAGCCTGTTCTGCATGACCAGAGCGATTAGAACAAGAATTGGCTTAACATCCAACAAGAAAATAGAGATAAAATACAAGGGAAAGCCAAACAGTTAAATACATTCCCCTGTGGACTTCTAAATTCACTGCTAGGGAAGGCCTTGAAAAACAGATCAGATTAACATCTATTATTAATGACACAGGACTAACTGATTCCACCCTGAGTAGGTAGAGAGATTAGGTGATTTTTTTTAGGGCTGCCCTGTTTTACAGTAAAGCACTTAACACAAACATCAGAGCCAACTCAAGACACAAAACACGCACGCTGAAGCTAACTTCTATGTTGCCATAGCCAAAGCACTCCATCATTAAAAATAATTAACTTAAGATGACATTGAGTAGATGTACACTATACCGCAACGACCGTCACTGTAGGAATTTGTAAATGTTCGAGAATCCAGATGGGAGTTTACATTTCTAGGTCTTTCTTCTTCACTGACTACTTGAAAATGTCACATATCAAGCTTCTGTAGTTTCATAAACTTGCTTAGATTTACAGCTAATATATAATTCAAATCTTTGCTCTGCTAAGCTTTACACCCAGCAGCAGAATCCGCACTAGCTTTTAGTGGTGTATTGCGCAATGTACTCTCAAAAACATCATGTTGTAACTGAAGTAGGTAAGATTTCTACTCATCTTTCATAAATTATATGCAAAAACTACACTGTATATTCATCTTGGTATTAAGCTTGTAATTATTCTATGACAAAAATTTACTCTGTCAGATCATGTAGATTTGTTTTGCACATATAATATTTTATCTGTACGTTTTGGAAATCACAACATTACCAAATTTCATGGTTTTGAAAAGACTTTCTAACAATCAGTCCTCACCTGCTTACCACCCCTGTTGCTGCCATTCTGAAAAAGGCACATGCATTAGAATTCATTAGATGAGTATTTCGCAGAAGGATGGCATGAATCCAAAAGTACAACCAAATCACATATTTGGTCTCAGTTAAATTTAGGATCTTTACTTTCAGGTCTTAAATTCTTACATAATTTATAAAGGGTTTTGATCTCAGTGGAGCCAAGAAATGGTTAGGACTTGGAAATGAAACCGCACAAAAGAAAGATTTATGTGAAAATTTCCAAATTATTTAAAAAGGCTTAAATTCAGGTATTTAAGAAAATTATAAAATTAGACTACTGCAGCACAGAAAGCTGTAATATACACTGATCCCTGGTCTTCTCCACAGTAAAATAATTCTTCATCTATCTAAGACATTTATGAAAGTGTCTAAAAGATGTAAGAAATATGTCAAGATCCATAGCAATAGAAAAGTTGCAACAGAAAGCCATCACAGTCCTGATTCAGCATTTACTAACACTGATTTAAGTTTCAGCAATGCAGCTTAAAACTTACTTATGCCTCCAACACAGCAGCAAAAGCTGGATAATAAGGGTATTTAGGTCTTAACTACTACATTGTGGTCTCCCTGGTACAACCATGCAGGCTTCCAAAAAAAAACCCAACCTAACACAAATTAATATATTTCAGCCTTAAAAAAGAAAAAAAAAACCTACAAAAAAGAGTCAACCTACCCGCAGCCATTGTTTCTCTGTGAGAGCATCACTGTAGTCCACATCCCTGCGCTGACGGGATCCTCTTCCGAATATTTTCTCTTCTTCTTCTTCACACGTAAGCCTTTCAACTTCAGCATCATCCTTAATAATCCAGGATGGTAATTCATCCTCCTCCATCAATCGGGGCTTACGCTTGGGGTTTCTGGCATCCTCCCTGCGACGGTCCATGTCCATGCGCTGCAATGGCAGTTGGGAAAGAATAAAACAGTTTTAAGGGCAAATATTAAGTGAAATATGGAAATTTCTGGCCATCTAATGATACTTGAAACTTTAAACCAAGTCCTTCACAGGTATTTCCCTTTCACAATACTTCTAAATACTTCTAAAATGCAACTATAAAAAGAAGCTACACTTGATGGTTTATTTTCAGCCAAGTTCACTACTCCATAACTAGCTTTTGCTGAAGTAACTGAGCAGCTAAGTGAGACAAAGCAGACCACTGTTGTGTTAATTAAACAACTCTCTTCTTTGCACGTTTTATGGCTTCTTTGCATTCATAAATGTGATCTGCAGATGCTTATCATTCCTTCACAGATCCCCATAAGGTGTTATTATTATGTAGCTAAAAAAGAATAACACACTAGTTTTGTGAGCCTGAGTATTAGAAGAAGGAAATTTAAAACCTCGCATTAGAAAAAAGGAAACAAGTGAAAGAATAAAGAAATTCAAAGAAAAAACTTGCCTACACACTGCCAGAAAGACAACATTCTCAAATCACTTAATTTTTCCTGATCTTACTGGTGTACTAGGCAAAAATCAAAACACATACAAAAATACCAGATAAGATTAGGTAAGTGTTAAGAATATTAGAAGGTATTGTTAAGACTTTAAGCTAAAACTGAAACAAACACATAAATTAATTTCAAGTGTGGTGAGCAATTACCTCAGAAAACAGATATGGATACTCAAGACACATTCCCATGACTTTACACAGAATCATCAGTGAGGTGTTTTACAATCCTCCTGCGGAAGCATCCGCCTCTGTCTATTGACCGTATGCTGACCTAGGCTCCTAATGGTCCTGTTACTCTCATTTGCATTTTTTAAAGTAGCCCAAATCAGATAATATGAATAGCCTTTTCAAACAGGCCTTTTGAAGAGTCGTGTAGCACTTAAACACCCAGTAATCAGTTGCTAAGAAGAAAAAACAAACAGGTGACCACCAAGCATCTAATTTTCATATTGGGAAAAACTAACATAAATAGACTGGCACCAGAATTGGCTGTAGCATCAGAACAGGCTACTGCTTTGGCCAGTAAACATTTATAAAACACATTCTCATTTATGTGCAAACTCCTCCCTTCCGTGCATGATTATCTACACAGTTTGCCAACTAGACATATCATCCTTTACACCCCTAGCCAAGACAAAGACACACACAAATTCTGAGGTATTATGTGTCTATAGGGGCAGCTCAAATACAGCCAAATTTACTAACTGAGGCTTAATGATGGCACTGTTGAATACGCTGAATCTTCTCTCTTCTTGGCACTTCTCAAAAGCATTCCCAAATGCCTCAGGCACAGCATTTTCTCCGGAGCCCTATCTGACAGCTAAATTTAGTGAAAAGCAGACCGTGTGTGTCTTCAGTCTGCAGGTCTGGCTACATTCAAGAAGCAACTATAAATACATGTGGGTTTTCCCCATCCTTATTAGCTCAGACAATGATGAATGGCCTATATAGCCTTTAGCTTTTTACAGCAGACTTCCGTATTTCACCTTTTAAAGAACTCCTCATTCAAACTGAATTAATTTCAAAACTATCTCATTCACGCCATACTTGTGTCTTGGTTTGTTGCTGGTAACTTGGCAACCAGCAAACTGCACTGAGGGAAGGCCCAAACTGGAAAGGTGGGATAGATTTCTCTATTAGTTAGCAGGGAACTTCAGTGAAGTCAGGGGTTTCATATTATAATCACATTAAGTACACAAAATGAATGCTGAAACTTCATTTTTTTCCTGATGACTATGTTTCTATCTGTGAGACAAAGACTGAACACTGAGGTAGTATATTTTAATAGCTATTTTCTGAAATAAAAGCACTTGGGCAGGAAAATTAAAGATGCTCTCAGTTACGAGATATAAGAGACATAAGATATAAGAGATACAAACCGACATTTGTTTTTTCTTAGGATACTGCTCAAACCACTTTTATCTCTGGAAAACCTCTGGTCCTACCTTCCCATATCTTATCAAAGTATGTATTTCCCAACCAGATATACTTTATTTTACTGTAACTAATAAAGTAATTGTATTCACACCTTCCTCAGTGAGACCCAAACGCTGATTTCAGTTCTTCTGAGCTAACATTAAAAGAAACTTAGCACTAAAGTACTAAACTGATAAGTAAGCAACGACAAAAGACATAGACGTGTGGAGGAATATGGCCTTTGCCAAACGTGCATCTGAGCAACTGTCACTTATATAAACAGATGAATCCTTGAGCAGAAGACGATGAGGGATTAAAAACCTGTGGTCCTACCAATGGTTGCTTCTGTGGATACCACCTGATATACTTTCACTCATGCACATGTAAGTGTCTGTCTTGTTGCACCTTGCAGAACAAAGCAGCCTCTGTAGAATTAGAGGAGATGGTGCTTTACCTTCAGTACTCAAGTATTCTCCTGTCGCTATGTCAGTGAGTCTCAAAGGTCCTCCAGAAATCCTCAAGCTGTACACACACTAAAAGGCAAGAGCCATGCCTACACTGACATTTCAATAATTATTCCATCAGTGTTGCAGCAGCACTAACAAAAAGCAAAATGCTCATAAAAATTAGTTGCTTGCATTTGAACTACTGTCACTAGCTCTACTCTGGTAACTGTTCAACAGTTGTAGCAGCAGAGATGAAGCTAACTGGCCCCTTGACAAACCCATCAGCAAACTCTAGTTAACTCACAAATAAAACAGCACTGTCAGCCTACTAATTTACTATCTTGTCCAGTTCCTGTAGTTGTCCTTGCCAATATCATAGCCCAAAAGTTGGAAGAAAAGCTGAAAAATAAAAGTATGCCAAGAATTAGCAAGCCAAACTGTGACTATCAGCTTTGTACTGGAAATTTCTCAGGTCGTGCTAGATTCTTCCTCCAGATCGGTACTGTTCCACTATACTGTCCGCAAGGATCTCTGAAGTCTTTCTGTCATGTGAGGAAATCTGTATGACTACCCTTCTTTCCTCAGGTAAAAAATGCAAGTAAATAAAACCTTTTCCTCTAAAAAAGTTTTCAAAAATTTGAATGACAAAAGGTTAAGGCCTTTGTCAAAAATGCTACAGAAGTTATTCCACTTATGATCATATCATCCTTACCATAAAGAGATCAAATTCCTCCTCACGTCGAGCAATCATCTGATTCAGAGTCTCATCATCAGGAACTTCGTCTTCCTCCTGGTTACACAGATGGATAAAGGTGTCAGAAAAAAGCTACATGCAACTTGAAGTAACAATCTCCATCAGATCAGTGCTGCACTGACCGTCCTGCCACACCACATGTGAAACACTCAAAATGAAACTAAAACTTTTAAAGTGTTCAGTAATTCAGAAGTAATGCAAAATCGACATAATTAGAGAGATGATTGGGACTTATTACTACCTTCATAAATTGAGAATGAGGAAATGCACAAATACGTAATCAGGAAATTCTGGGTTGTGGTTTTCCTGGGTCAGAAACACAGTTAGTGCTTCAGTTAAATTATATGCATTTCCGCTCTGCTGTTCTACAGTACTGCCTCAGAAATATCATTCTGCATTACGAGGTCTTTGCTGTCAAAGCAAGAAGAATGAAGAAGTTCTGGTTAAATGAAAAAGAAAAAAGTCATTATACTGAAAAAAAACCCCACCGAATCCCTCTGTCTCTTGACCATTACCCACTTAAAAATTGCGACGTGAACCTCTGACTTCAGACAAAATTAACTACTTCATAAAAAAACAGAAACTGTCCTTACAAAAACAATTTAGAATTGTAGAACTCAACTAAAAATGTTAAGGCTGAACATCTATGATACCCTTTTTAACATCAGCAGATTACAAATGTTCAGTTTCCCTCCCTGAATTATTAGGAAAGCACACAGCATTTCAAATCTGACAACAGGTCAATCGACAAAATAAAACTACAGACTGGTTCCTACATAGGTCTTATTGAACCTATGTTACAGTAAGCTGCAGACTAAAATTTTTGATGAATACCCACAATTTCGTACTGAGTGTAATGGGAGTATACAATGCCACATATAGCACCCAAAACCCTAAAATTCTGCAGCTTTGTTTTTTCCAGAAATAAATAGAAAAGGCATTTATCTATATACACACCTTATTTTCCCTCCACTGGCAAGATTTCTCCAGCTCAGGAAGAAATCCAATTCCCAATGAACACCTCTGTACATATAATTGTACATATCTACACATAATTTAAAGATGAAAAAAGTAACTGGGAACATGATTAAGAGCTAGTTCTCACTTCCAGTCAGTGTTCCTTCCACATTCAAGAAAAGTAAGTTACATACTTAAAAACACACGGAAAAAAAGAGAACAGATCCCTTCTTTTATGATCAGTGAAGAACGTGACCTCATGAGGGTTTCACAATGCCCCCTATTATCCCAAACAGAGCAACACATGGCCTGAAAAAAATAAGGGATCCCACAGCAGCAGCTGTAACAACCATGTTCACATTCATCTGTGGTTAGTCTGAGTAATCCTGTTGCCAGCCAGGTAGGCTTGACAGAAGAAAAGTTTATAAACACCCGTGCCAACAAAAAATGCCTCCATGAACAAGTTAGTTCTAACAACCTGTCATACGTTTGTATTATTCAAATATATCTTTCTAAATACACAGACATTACCTCTTTGCTTTATCTGGTACTGCTTAAAGAAAAACAAAACAGAGCAAAAAGACAAGGAAAGAAGAAAAAAAGGGGAGTTTTGATGTTGAATTTATGAAAACTACTAAGAAAGTACAAATGGAGTATGGTGCTCTACACACAAGTGTGAAATGCTTTAATATGCAATTTTAAAGCATGCTAACATGTGAATATTTAACAAGGTGGTCACTAAACAATTTCTGTATTAGATGAAGATAAGTATTTGCAAGTCAAAGTTGTTTTGATATTAATAATTTTTAACTGAGAGATTTTCTTCTTGTTGTCAATCTCTCAAATTCTGTTTCCAGCGCTGCTGCAATGAAGAAGCAATGGCTGACGAGAGCAGGATTGTGCAAATTCAATCCCTCTTACTCCCTCAGCAGTTTCAGTATTTGGACAAAGTCTTGCCCAGCCTCCATTCACAGATTTTACTTGAAAGCTTCAGCTTTAGCCTGACTGTTAGGAGTCAGACTGCAATACCAATGCTTACTTTAAAGACTGATGCTGGATTGTGGCAAGCAAACCTTGGCAAAATCTGTGTTTGCTTCAGGATGGCAGACGAAGCGTAATTGAAAAACATTCAAGAAGCAGATTGCTCTGAAGTCATCTATGAATTAAGGCATGGCAAGTAAGTCCTGACTTTTGAAACATTTTCAGATATTTTCTAGGGCTTTGAAAATACAACAAAATTATGCAAATTTTAAAAACAAATCCACAGGCTTACTAAAAAATTTCTATTGGTTTCAAGTTCATCTGTCTACTCATGTAGATGGTGTTGGCCGCTTGAGAACTACAGTTTTACTTAATCAAAAATAGTACACCTATATTATCCCATTTCTGCATCCTAAATAAAAGACAATTACTGACAAAACTGTCACTCTTCTTTCATGTCTTATGAAAAATACAAAATTCTACTGTAATGGTGTACTAGCTTTTTCTAAATGCACAACAAGACAAAGAGTTTACACAAAGGGTTTAATTATTGAAGAAGTAAACTCCTTGGTCATTGAATCTTTTCACCCCATAATGAAAGATGTGAATGAAACACAGAATACAGAATCTTTTTTTCTTTCAGTGTGCACCACATTCAGACATACAAGGCATACTCAGAAGCAAAATTAGGCTTGAAGTCTCTCCATCTTTAATCAGTACAGGATATTTTCAAGGTGTAAAAAAGTCACTGCAGAATGGGTTTCTTTGAGTGTGTCTTCAATATAACAGATACATTTATCCACCCTCTCCCAAATGCAGCTTTCAACCAAATGCTGAATTATGTTCACATTAAAAGAAGATACTACAGTGATAGGCAAAAGAAGGGGCTCACCATTCCACAATCACAGTCCTGGAGAAGAACACAATGAAAAGACGGGACATGCTATTCTATACAGTGACACTATAACCTCACTTCCCACTACTAGAAGGAAAAACTTGACAGTGAGAGGAAATGGTAACCAGAAGCCCAGGTTGGACACAGCACCAGAAAGAAACAGTTATTTTCATAGAATCACAGAATGGTTTGGTTTGGAAGGAACCTTAAAGATCATCTACTTCCAGCACCCCTGTCATGGGCAGGGACACCTTCCACTAGAGCAGGTTGCTCAAAGCTTCATCCAGCCTGGCCTTGAACACCTCCAGGGATGCGGCATCCACAGCTTCCCTGGGCAACTTGTTCCAGAGTCTCACTGTCCCCATAGCGAAGAATTTCTTATACCTAACCTAAATCTACCCTCTTTCAGCTTAAAACTGTTACTCCTTGACCTCTCACTACTCTCCCTGATAAAGAGTGCCTCCGCATCTCTCCTGTAGGCACCCTTTAGGTACTGGAAGGCTGCTATAAGGTCACCCTGAAGCCTTCTCTTCTCCAGGCTGAACAACCCCAACTCTCTCAGCCTGTCCTCATAGAGGAGGTGCTCCAGCCCTTTGACCATCTTTGTGGCCCTCTTCTGGACTTGCCCTAACAGGCCCATGTCTTTCCTGTGCTGAGGACTCCAGAGCTGAACACACTACTCCAGGTGGGGTCTCAGGAGAGCAGAGCAGAGGGGAAGAATCACCTCCCTTCAGCTGTTGGTCTACGCTTCTTTTCATGCGGCCCAGGACACAGTTGGCTTTCTGGGCTGCAAGCACGCACTGCCAGCTCATGTTGAGCTTCTCGTCTACCAGCACCCTCTACTCTAAGCCCAAAGCACATCAAAGCAGATCTTAACTCTTACCCAGGATCCAAAAGAAGCACGAGTAAGCAGGGCCTTTCATGACTGAACCTAGGTAGCACTACTTGCTCAGCATGTCTGCAAATTAGATTACCTAGTTCAACAAATAAACTGGATTTAGGAACTGTTTTATAATCTCTTTTGGAAAAAATCTTTGTTAAAATAAATTTTCTTGCCAAAATTACAAAAGGATGGAATGGGTTTAAGTTAAAATGCCTAACTCAACACTAAGATTTAATCACAGTCATTACAACATAACCATTGCATTATCATTTATTACTGTTATCTAAAAAGAGAGAAAAATGAAGTTGTTTCTTTGATCGGATGGTAAGAATATGATGACACTTCTTATTTCAAAGGAGATGACAATCTTCATAACACACAAAAAAATGACTCAGTACTTCCTGAAACATCCTCTTACTGATTATTTCTAACTACCTTACCTCATTTTCTTCTTCATGCTCCAATATAGCCTGTAGGAAGGCTCTCCTTTCATGGCTTGAAGATTTCTGATCAAACATTCCAGCCTGGATAACTTTTTGATCTACATTCAGCTTATACTTTGCAGCAGCTAATATCTTCTCTTCCACACTGTTCACAGTGCACAGTCGCAGAACTCGAACTTCATTCTGCTGACCAATTCGGTGAGCTCTGTCTTGGGCCTGCAAGTCCTATTAGGCAAAGAACACAGAGAGTGATTTAGATTTTAAGTGTGCTATAGAAATTGTTATCTGCTTAAAGGACATTATAATGCTGAATTCTTTTGGGTATAAAAAGGAAGTACTCAAATGACAGTCCATCACAATTCACATGGTTCATTCCTCATTGTTTTCTTTCCCAAAACTTCATCAGACGTAAGTAGAGGGAAAACTGAAAGTATAAAGCAGGGACATGCTCTGTACTGTGTACACGCAGTAAACCAAAAACTTCTTGAAAGCACGTGCAGTGACTGAGAAGGGCTGACGCATTTACTTTTTCTCTTCTATTCAAAGCTTGTGGCCTTCCAAGCCAGAATGAACCTTAAAGTAAAATATCTCTTGACTGCAGGAAGAGAACCTAACAGAATTACTAGAAATGGATCCATACATAAACTTATCTACTAAAGGCTGTTGCTAATTCTTAAATATGTTAACTAAAAATTATTCCATCTTTTGAATTGTCTTTTAATATGGAACATTACTGTTAAAATAGCTTAACTATGATCTCCCTGATGGAAAGTTCATGTACACAGGACTGTGAATCCAAGTATCTATTTTTTGGTCAGGTGATTGCAATTAGCAATTGTGGAATTAGTATACTCCATGTCATAAGTAAAGAATATATTTTATTAATTCAAGACCTTACCTATTTTCTTCTGGGAAAAGAGAAATCCATTAACTCCTATAAATCAGGTAACGAAGGGTACCTAACCTCAAAATGTTATCACAGTTGTGTGCTACCTCACAGCACCAAAATTTCTTATTGTAGAGAAAAAAAGAAAACAGGCAATGAGCTGGCCTATTTCAGTCCAGCACCTTGCTTTTGCAAGCACAACATACGATGCAGCCACCGCAACCTAAAGGTGCATTTGAAGTTTTCATTAACAGTGAAGATGAAGCTACAGTACTACCTTGGATATAGAATCATTCTCGGAAGCACAGGAAAATGACAAAGCAAGTAAACACATTTTTATTCCTGGCTATTAAGTGCTACCTGCTCCCCGCTCCTCGCTATCCCCTTTTAGTACACTGCTCATTAAAATGAACAAATCGATCCCATATGTGGAAGAGAAACTGCATGCATTGAAAAGGAGGCTGAGGGGAGACACTATCGCTCTCTACAGCTACCTGAAAGGAGGTTGTAGTGAGGTGGGTGTCGGTCTCTTTTCCCAAGTAACAAGTGATAGGATGAGAGGAAATGGCCTCAAGTTATGCTGGGGGTGGGTCTAGACTGGGTATTAGGAAAAAATTCTTCACCGAAAGGGTTGCCAAGCAGTGGAACAGGCTGCCCAGAGAAGTGCTTGAGTCACCATCCCTGGAAGTATTTAAAAGACGTGTCACTTATGGACATAGCTTGGTGGTGGACTCAGCAGTATTAGGTTTAGGGCTGGAGTAAATCTTAAAGGACTTTTCCAACCTAAATGATTCTATTATTTAGTAATTTAGCAATCTGCCCATTGAATACTCCAGAAAACATGATGTAACTTTTACTATACTGTAGGGATTTATTGCTAAGCAGCTGTTGAAATACACAGTACTCTGCATCAAATGAGTGAAAGTGACCTAAAGACAAACAAAAATACACAGAATGAAGTGCCTTCTGAGCTGCTTTAAAAACCTCTAAATTGAATCACTCCAAATTTCTAGCCTTGCTTTAAACTGGTCACCACGGCATCTATGGGAGTGCTGCCTTGAAAGTTCTATATAAAACTCTTTTTAGTCTCACTTTGCTTTTTTTCACATGTGGCCACTAATTATGATATGATTTGCATATATTTGCACACTAGCTGAAAACGCATACATAGCTATGTACTTCAGGGATACCCAACTTACATCCTTAAAAAAAGAAAAAAAAAAAGACACTAATTGACAGACTTCAGTTACTTCTTCGGGCTTTTTAAAATAAGCCAGAGTGGTCTGACACTCTCTTATCCTGGTGATCTGTACTCACTACTCCTCATCTGCACCAGCAGTGTAAGCTGAGTGTGTCAGGCCAAGACTGCTGCACTCTTACAGTTGCTAATTTCATGAGACAGGCAGCGCTCTGCACAGCCTTTACTAAAATATTGCAGCCTACCTACCGAAGATTCAAAATGGGGCGTTAGTTATTAACGTCCTAGCGGTTAAAGAATGAGTACAGTCATACAAATGAAGCAGGTCTATAAGGCTCCTAGCTCAGAGGATTCCCTGAGACTCAGATAAAATATATACAGAGACCCAGAATTATTTCACTGATTCACACCAAAACACTTCCTGATTGTAGCAGTCTGACTTACCAATTCCTCTCAAATCAGCATTTTATGACTTCTCTGGTTCTATTCCTTTCACCCCAGGCTATATACCCAATTTAAAGAAGCAACCCAAAAAAGCATCATGAATTCTTTGTACATTTCATGATGATAAGCAAGTAAAAATAACCTGGTGAGGATTCCAGTCACTATCGAAGATTATAACAGTGTCAGCAGCCTGGAGATTTAAGCCCAGACCTCCAGCCCTTGTACTCAGCAAGAAGATAAAATATTGTGACCCAGGTTCATTGAACTTCTTCAACAGCGCAGCTCGATCCTCTGATTTTGTTGTGCCTGGAAAGAAATACAAGAAATAGCCTATAATAAAGATGTGAATTGAAACAACATAAATACAGTGTCAGTTGCTAAAGGTGCATGTGGAAGGGAAATTTTAGCTCATTTGCTCTTTGCTATCTCTGCCGCATTGTCCATAATACAGAGTAAACACTGGCCAGAGATGTTTTGGTCAACTGACACATCTAAGAAACAGACTTCTAAACATCTATTTTAAGTGTTTCTTCTGACATTTCGAAAGTGGACTTTAAAATGTCGGCTAATATTGTTACACCTTTTTATGACTCACAAGAATTTCAGTTGAAGTCACTATACATATAGAGAAGAGAGCTTCAGTTTTGATTAATGCCTTCTGGCCACAATAGCATCTAAATATTTTTAAAAGCTACTTATATAGAGATTCATCAAAATGTCAGCGTTGGCTTTCAGATTCAGAATCAATATGAAAGGACTGAAAATTCTTAAAATTTCCTACCTTGGTGTAAAATGGCTGAGGAAAAGCATGCAAGGAATTCAATCACGGTGAAAATGTAGACAAAGTTCTAAGTAAAAACCAAGTCCTTTGCACTCTGGCGACTGGATGAATTTAATGTACTCTGACAACAGCCTATATGGATCACCCTAGCCTTGTCTACTGTTTGCCTCACCCTTTTTACACTTCTGTCTGTAACTGATAGCCCAAGAAAGTCTGCTATTTTTACAGGTATCAATGTACTTACGAAGACTAAGTTTTTCTATTAGTATGGCGGGCTGACCCTAGCTGGCTGCCAGACACATTCTCCCCTCCACCTCTCTCAATCTGCCTCCTCAAAGGTACAGGGGGAGAAAATAAGATGGAAAAACTCCTGGGCTGAGATTAAGTTTAATAAAAGCAAAAGTTGTGAATGCAAGCAAAGCAGAAAGAGAAGTTTATTTACTGCTTCCCATCAGTAGGCAGCTATCCAGCCACCTTCTGGAAAGCAAGGCCTCAGCATCTGTAATGATTACTTAGGAAGACAAAAGCTGTAATGAGAAATGTCCCTACATCCTCTTCCTTTCCCTCAGCTTTTATGGCTGAGCACATCTCTCTGGTCAGTTTGGGTCAGCTGTCCCAGCTGCGTCGCAGCTCACACTCAGCCTACTGGCCTTGGGGCTGGAGGGGTGGTTCAAAAAGAAAGCCTTGACACTCTGCAAGCACTGACCAGCAATAGCCAAAACACTGGAGTGTTACCACTAGTGTGTTACCAACCCTGCCTAGCCACAAATGCAAAGCACAGCACTATATGGGCTGCTGGGAGGGAAAGTTAACTTCATCACAGCCAGACCCCATACAATCACACGCCCACGCTGCTGGCCCTCAGAAACATTCCCCTAAGAAGCACATCACTTGGGTAGAAAACACCCTACGTGAGAAGACAGCTGGATAGGATCTACACATATTTCACATTCCAGCATGGAAGGTAACTGTCTTCACAAAACTGGAAAAGAAAAAAGGGGTCATCTCACTAATTTAATTAATTACCCGCAAAGCCTTAAAGAAAACAAAGAGCTGTATTTACCATACTGCATATTGCCATACGTCATTCTAGTATGAAAAAGAGTTAATTTTAAAACACATGTTGTAAGGTACTTCCAAACATTTTACATGTAATATAACTTAACTTCCTTGAATGGAAGCATTAAAATATCTGCAAGCCAGAGGTGTAAGGAGGGCTTTGTTAGCATGGTACTAACGGCCTTCAGCCAGTTTTGACAAAGACATGTCATGGCAGAGTGAGACAGCTAATTTGTATCTCAGTTTACTGCCTCATTTTACATTTGAGGATAATAGTATTTCAAGTTTATGTTCGTTAAGATTTGTAAAGGATGAGAATACTTCTCAGCATTACTTCTTTCAAATAAAGTATGAAGCAAAGAGTCAACTTAAAATGCTGTAAAAAGAATATTCAAAAGGACTCTAAATTTTCACTGTATTTACGCTGTTTTTTCTATTTTTCTTATATCATTGCTTTTCTGTTAAAGAGGCATTCTAATAAATCCTGCTGGCCCAATATAACACTACGATGTGTGAGATAAATACATGCTGTGATTTAACTCAGATGGTGGCCAAACACAGCTTCTTGCTCACATCCATTCCAGAAGGATGGGAGAGACAATTGGAGGGTAAAGGTAAGGAGACTCATGGGTTAAGACAAGAACAATTTAATAATTGAAATAATATCAAATTAATAATACTAATGCTAACACTAATACTAATACTACTAATAATAACATATACTAATGAGTGATACACTGTGCAACTGCTCACCACCTGCTGACCAAGGCCAAGCCTGTTCCTAGCTAATGATCTTGAGCAGAGCAAAACTGCGATCCCAAGGAGAAAGAGAGAGCTTCCCAGCTAACCCTCATTAATATACTGAGTACGACGTTGTATGATATGGAATATCCCATTGGCCAATTTGGATCTGTTGCTCTGGCTGTGCTCCCTCACTGTTTCTTGTGCACCTACACACTAGCAAAACATGGAAGTCGTAAAGTCCTTGGCCTCTTAGCAATAACTGAAAAATTGAGTATATTATCAACACTCTTCTCATACCAAATTCCATAATGAATCCAAAACACGGTGCTATTCTAGCTACTAAGAAGAAAATTAGCTCCAGCACAGCTGAAACAAGGACAATACTGTAAGTAAAAACCAATACTTAAGAAGGCCAGTATGAGGCAGAGATCATCAACATGGAAGAAAGCCAAAATGGAAACTTCTTTCAAACAGGTTTAAGCCTCAGATGGGATATGCTATTTTCAGTTATCTTCCTTTCAATATTACTCCAATATGTTTCTAAACTATTTTTGCATTCAAAAGTAATAAAACATACCTACATATAATGTAATTGAGGCTATTGACCTTCCTGTGAAATTCAGGAAGAAAACTACAGGTACCACTTTACCTGTCACCGAAATTCACCTATCCCATGGAGAACAGCGGTTCAACTTTAAACAGGAACAAATGAATGAATTCCACTGGATTCCAGGCAAAACACTTGCATTATCATCTCTCATCATGAGAATACTTTCAGGCAACTTAGTGACAACTGATTAGGACCCTGGATTTTAAGCCTTGTTTGAAAAAGAGATCAGGCCCCCAAATCCCTACATAATCTGCATTCCAGGAACAGACATGAGAGTTCACCAAAATAATCCCTTGACCAAACAGTCTGCAGATTAAACAGATGAAATAAAACAGTCACAGAGCCAAGGAGACGGAGAATTACTTAAGACCAACTCTACCAAGCAAGGCAAAAGTACATCTCGATCAGTATCTTGTCTGTAAGAACAAGGAAAGTTCCAGTAAGCTGCAGCTTACGGGTCTACTGCCATAACTTCATGACAAAGACCCTTGCACACCTGTTTACACTTTTGTACAGTCACATCAGACCACTGGTGTGCTAGGAAGACACTAGGAAGAACTCAGGTCTCCCATGTCCAAACTAATGGGGCATGCTACCTCTTAACTTACTGTTTATCCGTTTTTTCATTTAGCTTACCATCGAGACGCAAGTAGAGGAAATTTCGAAAGGCAAAGTAGTCTTCCATAATAGTCATGAGTGATGTCATTTGACAGAAAAGAAGCACACGATGGTTAGTAGCTCGTAACTTTGGTAGAATACGATCGAGTAGCTCAAACTTCCCTGAGGCCCGATAAAGTTCCGCTCTGTGAAGAGAAAAAGCACAGTAAATGCCAGAATAAGCACACATTTAGAAAAGATCTTAGTAATTATCATGTCAGAGTATAACAGAGAGATTAATTTACCTAATCTAAAGACTAACAGCACTTTTCTCTCTTTAATTGTTCATGTTGCTTAAAATAAATAAAAACAAAAACAAACACCAATGTGAATTCCTGACTGGAAAGGAATTTTCTTAATTTAAAAAAGTGTAGGCACTTTCAACCACATAGAATACCTATCTTTAGGAAACTCAGCTCTTTTTCATTATTTATCAAAACAAACATTCTTTCTCAGCTAGATATGCAGTTTATCAGTTAGGATATTCGCCTGCTATTTTTGCTTTCATCTGGCATTTACTGCAGCTGTAAGTTGTATTCATCAGGCATGTTAGAAACAATTTCTTTTTTCACTCAACTACTATGCAAAAGAAAGTCAAATATTCCAAAATGAACATACAGAATATATGAACATAGCTCTGAATATACAGAGATAATGGGAGAAGTTTGAAAGAGGTTATACTCTTTAAACATACAGCCTTAGTAGTCCTGAACGGTATTTAGTTGCTTTAAGTAGTTGCTTTTCTGTCTTCTGTGCTATGAATTGCAAAAGAGACTCTTTAGCACTGAAATTCAAGTCATAACTGAGAAAATGAGTAAAAGTAAACAGGATGTCTAAATCAGCAATGCGCTTTACAAAAAAAAGTTCCACTTAACTATTCTCTAACCTTGAGTCTGTACTCTCAAAATACCATTTATCAACAGCAATGGTATACTGAAATCCACAGATACACAGCCTTCTGATACGCATATGTTATGTAATCAACAAAAGACTAAACTGTTTAGGAGACAAGCAGTCTGGTATATCAGTTAAGGAGAAAAATAGTCTGATATACTAGTTAAGGAAAAAAAAAGAAATGTCATTAACAGCTGAACAGGAAGGAGGTCTGGTGGAAGACACACCTTCCCTTTAGAAAGCACTCATTTCTGGACAGATGCACAAAGAAGTTCCCAGAAGAAAATTTAAATCTATTTCATTTCAAATAAAGGAAGAAATTATAGTTTAATTTGGAATAAAGATGGTAAAGAGGGAAAAGCACAAGACAAAAGTCACAAGAAGAAAGTCCCAACAGACACCTCTGAAGATTCATTCCAATGAATTTCAGATGGTATCTAAGGTACTTCAAAATAAGGGAGACAGGTCGTAAAAGGTGCATATAACACTTCTAGTCCTATTATATTTTGCTTCAGATATGTGCTCTGTGCTTCCTCTGCCTTTCTGTAAACTGCTCATGTTTGTAGCATGTATCAACATGAACTAACTAGAAAAAGAATGCGATACTTTAGTTCCAACACAATACTATGAACAGGAGGAAAAACTGAGTTACCCATTGATGACACCATTTGAGTAGCCTAAATGTTCAGCGAAGGACTCCTGCAGAGTTATAAGTAAGAGATTATTACAAACTACACAGTAACCCAAAATTACGCATTCTTATATCAATTAAATTAAATATATGAGCACTGGGGTTTGAGTTACATTATGTTCATACCATTGGAATCCACCTTGTAGCAACAGTGCGCTACTTTTATATTTTTCTGTACTACTATTATTTGAAATTCATTGTTTGCAGAAGTAACTTCTGTCAGCATGCATTTTACCAGATTACAAATATAGTAGAAAATAATTATTTTATACTAATTACTGGAAGACCCATTTGCAAATTACTTAATTTAATTAATTATTAAATTAAAATACATGGGAACAAAGATTGAAAATTACAATTATATCACAGTAGGTACCAAATTATTCATTCATAAATGTAGCTACATTCCAGATACATACACCACTTTCTATCTTTCCAAATATACTATTACATTCATGTACTTTGGGTCCTAGTGAGAGATGCTATATAGACAGTAAATTTTTCTGCTGAAAAACCAAGACAGTAAAACAGGACAATTTTGTCTGATACTGTAAGTGATTAGCAGCCTGATAGTTATAAAAACCCTACACATGGCATTTTGAACTAGTGTCTCTCTACATCATAAATTAAGCCTAAGAAGGGAGTAAATTGCTTTGGAATGTCTTAAATTAAATTAAACAAAAACATAAATTTTAAAGTGTGTCTCCACAAGATTAAATGCTTCAAAACTAGACTTCAGATTATCAATAAAAGGTTGGCATTTGGCCCATTTGCTTCCAAAAATAAAGGACTGTAAAAATAATGGTTTTCAAGTGTGTCCTTTTCAGCACAAACGATGTGGACAAAGATGTCCTCTCCCACACATAAGCTTCAACAGCAGTTTTCGACTATGTTAGCCATCTGAATAAAAACAGTTCTCAAAATCAAACCTGTCAGTCTTACCTCAATGTGTTGAAACATGTATGGGTGATTGCATATTTTTCTCAATTGCATGATAGTGTTCATAAGAGTCTTTGCCCCACCTTTTCCCTATGGGTACAAACAATGCAAATCATTCAATTAGCTTATCAATGAAGCTTTTGAAAGACATTTTTAAATGCAGGCATAAAAATACTTCTACCCTAAACTTGAACACCACATCACTAATTCAAACAAAAAAACCAAAAAACCCAAAACAACGAGAAACCAGAAGACACTGTGGAGTTGTGTTACTGCATAAATTCATCTATCATAAGGATGCTCCATAACAAAAAAGGAAGACCTGGAAGTAATCCACAAAGTGCATTATGTCCCTACTTGTGGTATGGACAGTGGGACATAGAGCATCTACTGTCCTGCATACTGCTTATTTATACTGTTTATTACGAAACCATACAAATTCCAACAGGTCTGATCCCGCTAACAGGAAACTATTCTGGACAGATGCTTTTCAATTCTACAGTATATCCACTTGCATGTTAACTGGATGTATGGGTTTCTCTTTCCAGGTAGGCCAAGTAAAACACAGGGCCACAGGCAGCTAAAAAGCTAGAGATAACCAAATCTCGTGAGTCATCTTAATATTTAACACAGAGTATTATCAAAACCTGCTCTAAAGTGAATCTTTTCTAGAATCAGGACAGACTTCAGACAATAGTCAGTTGTGATTGATTAAACTGTGTGGTTAAAAATGAATTGCAACCAGTGGATACAAGTTTGAGAACATCATATCATATGAACATTGCCAAACACTTGTTGCTTTCAGATGCCTCTTTGGTTTGTTGTAATTTTATGAAAACGTAATCAGAGTGGTCACGATATTCCAAGCTTACTGTATGACTAATTCTGATTTACTTTAAAAATCTCAGCCAAAACAACTTATCAATTTCCTATAGTAAAACTAGGGAAAGGTACTTTGTTTGATCATATTATGAACTAGCAATAGTCTTCTCTTTCCTGGAAAGTACAGTGAAAGCATAACTTCCACCTAGAGCAGAGATTTTACATTTGAAGGGAGTATTCCATACAGCCAAAACTTTTTTGCAATTTTCAAAATCCTCTCAAATTTGCTCCAAAATGCAGTTCACATTTGTCCTAAAAGTAATTTCCTAAAGCTTTCCAGCTCAATGAATTCTCCCTGGTCTGAGACGGCTCCAGGCTACAGCTGCAGAAAGGGAGGATTTTTTCCTAACATAGTAGTTTGATCAGTGAAACCAAGTGATCTCAACAACCACCTCCCTCTGCTGCCAACAGGTATTACGGATAAGAAAAAAAATTAATGAAGAGAGGGTGTCAAGAAAGGAAAACATTTAGACCCTTAGGAAGAGGGGAAGGAAAGGGAGGTGTTCACAAGACAGCAAAGGCAATCTGAACTTGTTAAGCAAAAAGCTGGGTGGAGAAGCAAGTAGGCGAAAATCAACCAAAGATTCTGAGCTACTGAAAGAGAGGAAAGTGACCAGAAAGGGAAGGAAGTAGAAGACTGTGATACAACATGAAATGTATAGGTCAAAAGTAAAGACATCAAAGTGACATCAAAAATATAACAGAGAAACATAAATGAGTGTTTGCAAAGTGCTCAAACTATGAAGATGAGTATCAATATCCAACAATAACAATCAACTTTGGAGTTTGAATAAGCACCAGCAAAGACAACAATTTCACTGCACAGAACAAGGAAGGTAAAACAGGATACTGAATTTAAAAAGTCATCCATTGTAACAACAAAACCTGCAAAAGGATGGTGGAAAGACAGTATGCAATTACACTGCATCAGTAACCACGCAAACACAAACTGTTACACACCAGCTGTTCTGCAGTCCCTATTTAAGGTATTTCACACAATGTGAAAAGTATATACACAGCTAAGCTGAAGAATGGCAACTTGCTTACTTTGTAATAACTGAATCAAATCCCATGATGACATAATTAACATTTACTAATACATAGTGTAAATATGACTATGTGACTTTGAATCCTACTGTTCTCTTAAAGAACTGCTTTATTAACAGATCTTGTAAGTATGAATGCAAGCACACAGCCTCAGCTGGCAAAACCAAGACTTAACTAATAGCTCTGAAAGACAGGAGGAATAACCTTCTGTAGCCAGCGCCGTCACTATCACAATTATTCAGGTCCATCAGTGGACTGAACTCAGCCAAGGGAAATGCTGGTTTTTTTCCAACATCGCCTGTTTGCAGAAAGGCACTGTAACTACAGTGAATACAAGCAATACTTTTTCCTGTAGCATTAGCTACAGTCGTGTAGAACAAAAGCATGTCTGGTAGACTTTTCTTTTCCCATGACAGATACCTGCAGTAAAAGCCTACATACTAATATTATAAAACAGAAATCGTATTGTTAAGATGTTTAATCATAATACATAATTTCCTACATGTTTTAGACTTTCTTTTGTACCTTTTTGTCTTTTTCAGAACCATCTGTGAGAAGGATTCCCTTGGCTTGCATGTGACGGTACAGGATTTTCTGAAGAGCTGACATATCACATTTGATCACATATTCCACCTAATGTAAAAAAAAAAACCAAACAACCATAAACACACTGACATGATAATGCTAGTAGGATCTAACTGCAGGTTCTTGTAATCCAAAAACACAAAACAAAAAAACAATTAATCTTTTCTCCATATCCTAACACCAGAGATTGTTTCAGTGAGCAGCAATTCAAATGCAAGCACAGAAATTAGCACCTCAAAAGATTATCTTTGAAGAGTCACAAGTACTATGAGACAGTTGCATGCTAATAATGTAATTAGAGAATAGCCATATTTTTTCCCATCCAGTAATTTTAACAATTTTATAAAAATTAATTTTGTTTTATTTAGTGTTTAACATGTAACTTAAAGACCATTTTTATTTAATAACCTGTGGACTTTATTATGTCTGTAACGTATTATAAAAATATCAAGCAAAGTATTATAAAAAATATCATATACCTAGCAACTAAGCACCCCTCATAGTGTCTAACTAGCACTATGTTTATCTAGGTTGGCACAGAAATGTTCAATTTTGTCAACATCTACTAAAACACAGGGAATCAATCAAGTAAGGAATGATCCCCACATTCAGTATGACTTCTCGTTCAGCTTTGTAAAACCATATTTACTAAAGCAGTTTTTGACTGTATACTATCTTTAAATACAGTAGTACAAAGACTTCATACTCCAACTTAACTCATTTGTTACTACTCAAGTTCCAGATTACAGTCACTATGTTTTTAAAAAGTTATGTCAAATAAAAACAGACACATAATACAGACACACTAGTGGCTAAAAATCTTGCAAGTGATGACTAAAAGAAAAAGTGTAAGCTTCCTAATGTTTAATATATAAATGGAATACAAAAATTATCAGGTTATTCTTCTTCTCAGACAGGAGGATAACTTCATTAAAGACAAGTGACTATTTCTTCAACTGCTTCTTTACCAAGATTTATAAGATCAAATGACACTGATAAATAGGCTTTGGTCAACAAGTTCAGTCCTCACGGTTGGACTGTTTTTTTCATAAACGAGATAATGGAAACAAAAAGAAACATTGTCCTCTGAGTACCAGTGTGTACGTTAACTTCTAAATCCTCCTCCTCCAATGCCTATTAACGCCTTTATCAAATATAGTGGCTCTAATTGGCAGAAATTTTAACAGAAATAAGAAAGATTACAGTAAATTTTTTTAAATGTTAGTACGTTTCATTCTCAAATAAATGCTTCTGAGGATACTGAGAATCTGACATTTGAAGGAACAGAAAGTCATTATAGTGTTCATAACATGAGAAAGACGACAAATACATTCTAAAAGCCTTTCCTTTGAGTACTGTCACCAAGCATCTGTACACAGCTCTTTGTTCATTCAGACAGCTTGTAACAGAACCTAGAAAAATTTCATGTTTGGTATGGTTTTAACCTAGTTGATCTTAGGACCAAATTTACTTTTTTACTTAGTTGCTGCTGTTATCCTGGGATGGGTAAATGGGAAAAGTGATGCAGGCTTGCAAAGAAGGACAGGGTGGGGCAAGACAAGTTGCCCAGAGATAACAAATCTGTTTCAAATGATGTTTCAAATCAAAACTGAATTTTATGTTCTGAATTAAAAAGCCACCAGTTAAAAAAACTTGTGCAGTTTCAACAAGACTCTTCACACAACTCCTGGAATATTAATGCAGGACCAAATTCTGCCTGCTTTATAAAGTCCTCTAGGAATTTCAGTGAACTAGTTAGGGGAGCAAGGTTCTGCCTGATGCAGGGAGGACAGGACAGGACAGAATCTGATCCTCAGTGTATGGTTGACTCATTTACAACTTGAAGCCAGATATTATGGAAATAAGCTGCATGTCTTATATTTATGACTACAAACAGAATTAAACCTGTAAGACCCGTGAGGAATCCTGAGAATGCAGAAACTCCACGTATTCAGGCTTCCTCAGTGGCCAACTTTCTTTGCAGAGTTATGAACAAAAAAACCACTGCAATAACACATGCTAACAAACTCTTCTGTAAAATAAATCTGAAAAAGGAACATTACATAATGCTTAAAAAAAGTATTAAACCCCTTCCACAACCTCTCTCATTGCAAACCTTTTCTGGCAGTTGAGACTCAACCTCTTTCTTCAATCTTCTCAGCAAGAAGGGTCGGAGCACTTTATGGAGACGGCGGATGATCAGAATAGTTTCTTCCTCATTTAAATCCACCTGCAGAAGTTTATAAAAGTCATTACAAGGCAACTCAGTATTTAGGTAATGTCTTCTCTCATGTGAAAGGATCAGTATATGCACTAACTACTTGCATGTTACAACCAAAGTGACTGAGTTTAAAAAAGCACTAATAACATTTTCTGGCATTATAAAAAAGGTGGCTTTTAGGTACATTAACCCCCTGGGTACCAGGGAGAGTTCAAACACTAATCATTCTGTATAAACTCCTTTTTGTTTTCATCAAAATGGTTTTGTTTCTGATGCTTTAAAAAAAACAGTACCCTTTCTCCAGTCATGGCAAATGGAGCATTGAACCACTGTTCAAAGGTGCTACAGCTCTTGAAAATCGTCGGGAGAAGGAAATTGAGAAGAGCCCAAAGTTCAGGCAGTTTGTTCTGCAATGGAGTCCCAGTCAGCAGTATTCGCCTAGGGGCCACATAGTGAGTATTCAAGACCTGAGTCAGCTTGCAGTGATGGTTCTTCATTCGATGGCCTTCATCTACTATCATGTATTTCCATCGAATCTGCAGGAAAGGTAAGAAAAATTGTCAAAATTAGAGCAGGTTAGACTTGGTCAAATTTCTCACAACAGATGTAGAACAAAAATATTTCAAGCCTGAGACATCAGTCATTCTCATTTATGAGAAAAGCCAAACCAGGCATTACACAAGTGCCCCTGCCCTTGCAAGCAGCAGAAATAAAAAGAAACACTAGATATGCTCAATCTGATGCTGAATACTGTCTTGAACTGCAACACCAAACACCAGATTCCTCCGACTTCTGGGAAAGAGATTAGGTGACTGGCTCTTCAAGGCCAGAATACGGTTCACAGGGGAAGAAAGAGATAAACCTGTCTGCAGCAAGAATACTGACAGAGGACAAAAGCATTTTCAGACAAAATAACTATGCTCATAAACAACAGCAACCCTGAATTCTGTTTTGATTATGTTAATCCTATGTTCTCACCAAGGAGGAAGCAGCATAACTATCATAATAGCTGGTGAGGGGTCTGGAGCACAGGCCTTATGAGGAGCTGCTGAGGGAGCTGGGAATGTTCAGCCTGGAGAAGAGGAGGCTCAGGGGAGACCTTATAGCTCTCTATAACTTCCTGAAGGGAGGTTGTGGTGAGCTGGGGGTCGGCCTCTTCTCTCGTGTAATCAGTGATAGAACTAGAAGGAATGGTTTCAAGCTGAGACAGGGGAGGTTCAGGCTGAACTTTAGGAAGTATTACTTCTTGGAAAGGGTAGTCAGGCACTGGAATGCACTGCCCAGGGAGGTGGTGGAGTCACCAACCATGGGAGTGTTAAAGAAACGTTTGGACGTTGTGTTGAGGAATATGATATAGCTGGGAAGTATTGGTAATGGTTGGACTAGATGATCTTCTTAGGTCTTTTCCAACCTTGATAATTCTGTGATTCTGTGTGATAATCTCATCTCAGTTACTGAATCTTCAAATAATGTTTCTATTTCTTAACGTGAAAGCTTAAATGCAGTCACAGCACATGCTGGTACACAGTTGTTCAAGCTTTCTGTTACCACTTGTACTACAACATAGGCAGTCAACACATGTGCCACACTGACCATCGGACCAGGAAGGCCTTGTGTGTACTTTCACAGGTGCTAACTAATTCCATATCCCAGGACAGGCTGAATGGCATAGTGCTGTCCTTCCTCTTATCAAAGGTAGGCAAAAACTGGAGCAGAAGGAAAACTCTGCAGTCTCAAACTGTTCTCAAGTGTTCAGAACTATGCTAAGAAAACGCACTTCCTTTGTATCAGAGAGGAAAAATGAACAACCCAAATATGCAGTAAGTAATAGAATGAAATAAAGTGAAAATGAAAAACAAAGGGATAGTAGGACCACATGGTTTCTCTGTATGGCAAAATACTGCCTTAATCTGCTTTGTGTGCATTTGAAATAGTCTTACAGTACAGCAGCTTTCAAATTAATTCATCCCATTTGAGGCACACCTGTTGACAGATAGTGAGCCTTTAAGAACTGGGCTGTGTATAGTAAAGAGTCTGGATATCAAATTCATGAGACATGTAACTACTTAATTATTTGGGGAAGAGCGACCACACAGCTGGAAAGGCTCTAATAAGAGTAAGCTGTGGGTCAGAAACAATGGAAAAAAATTAAAGTCAGGACTGTAGATTAGGTGAAATGCTGTTAAGCAGAGGGGAGAAAAGTCACGTTTTTCCCAGGACAGGCAGATACACAGTACTGACAGAATTGCAAAAAGGAATTAGTCTTCTGGCTACATTCAGAAAAATCCTTTTGTTTCCAGGGAGAAGAGCCCTGACTGAGAAGTCCAATCACGAACAGAGGAATAGTAAAGTAAATAATAGGTTTAAGTTTTATGGAAGGACAGAACAACAACTCCGGACTTCCTATAAAACAAAAATGCATTTTGTGCTATGCAGCATTTGAAGCTGTCTTGAAGGTCTTGCTGTTAAGAGATGATGGTAATCATTACCTTAGCAAGGATATGTTTGTCCTTTATTATGTACTCATAAGTAGTCAAAAGAACATTAAATTTTCCACTTCGAAGCTGAGGAACAAGTGAGCGGCGCATTGCAGGTGTACCCTAAAAGAGAGAGAGAAGTGAGTACTTACTCTTTCTTCTGATGAAGAAAATCTATTGTTTTCGTGAATTAGCAGACACAGAGCAACCACATAAACTTGTAATTCTACACTACTGCAAACAGTACATCGATGCGTTCCGTTCCAGACTTCTTCAGAGTGCTTCCCCTAAATGGTTGCTCAACTGTAAAGCTCTGTTTATGGGGCACTGGAAACACGTAGCTAGCAGCCTAGTCTCCTTACAAAGTGCTTGGCCACACCACTACAACAGTTGCCAAATAGCAAAGTATTCAGCTACTTATGAAATGTGAAGTAGTTATCATTTGTAATACTCTCATCAGAAGCCTTGCAATGTGATAATTAACAATTTATTTTGCATTTCTCTACGTGAAAGTAGTTACATTGCAGTCTTCTTAATATGACTAAATCTCACTGCTTACTATCTGATATACATGACAAAACTTCATGAGCAAACAGTTCAGAGGTGCATGCAGACACAGAGGAAAAATTGGCTCTATTGTCATTCCTTCAACTCTATAATCATATAAAAAGCAAAACAAACCTTGTAAGATATCTTCACCACAGAAGGAGCCCATTTGTCAAATTCATATGTCCAATTGGATAAAGTCCTATCACAGAGATTATAAAGAAAAATTAATATATTCCATGAACGTGCAAGCCAAACTTTATAATGTTTTGAAGTGGTTAACAACTTTTCAACACATTTAATGTAATCAACCCCCATAATTAACAGTATACTTTAAAAAGTGCACTTTATATACTGTAATAAAACACAAGCATCTCACAGGGGAGTAAACAGCAAACAGTGTGAAACACTGTGTTCATATTCAGGGGCCTCTCTGAAACCAATTCAGAGTACCATTTTATGTACCTCTTTCTATTTTGGAGCATATTATGGATAAGAAAGAGAACCCTGAACAAAAAAATAGATTTGTAAGTTCTTTTATACTACTTGTCATCTAAAAAGTGACATTACAACTTTTCAAATATAGCCTTATGAAGCCGAGAATAGAATTCATCTGTGTTCTGCTCAAGCAG
The DNA here is from genome assembly GCA_011057875.1 of Pterocles orientalis. Taxonomy (NCBI): domain Eukaryota; kingdom Metazoa; phylum Chordata; class Aves; order Pterocliformes; family Pteroclidae; genus Pterocles; species Pterocles orientalis. The sequence goes on from WKFP01014246.1 coordinate 252,892, forward strand.
AAATACTCATAGTGCCACCCAGTGCCACTATGCAGGTCCATTTTTGCACGGTGTTTCTCCTGTTTGATCACAAAAAATAGGTTTTATGGCTAATTTAGTTGCTATCATGATACAGCAGCAAAAAATAACCTGAAGGTTTTTTTGGTTGCTTTTTTTTTTTTTTTCCTTACTGGACCTGTGATGGCAGCAGTACTAGCTATTAAGAAATGGCAAGGAAAAGCAGCTTTTAAAATGTATACAAGAAAGAAATTTCAGCTCCTCTCTTTTAGAAACATAAAAAAAATCATTACAGAGTACTTAAATCTGTTTTAGTGTGCCTGTGTGAAATCTGACAATAGCATTCTCCCTTTGTTTTTGTTTTACTTTACAGATCTTCTCCCAGCTATTTCTTTTCACACTAGATCTCATCATTTGTGATCATACAATTCGGCAAAGCTGTGGTATTTATGTTAGTCAACCAGCTACCACTGCAGCTCAGAGAAAAGACAGGAGACCTCAGAAGAAATCAAAAGACACGGCCACGAATAAAATTTATCCTAATTCTACAACGCAGTTGCACACTCAGTACAATTGGTGGAGAAATTATCTAACGAAAAGGCCAGGGAACTTTTACACATCAATCAACTCACACACAAAAATAGGCAAACAACCTCTCAATATCCTGCATCAGTTTTTATTTAAAACACAGCACTTCAAATCACTAAACCCCACATCTCACCCTTGGAGAAAGGAAAATGCACTTAAAGAACTGTATAAAACAAGCAGCATCTTGGAAAGCTAAGGAAAATCAATAAAAAATCATAATCTGGACACTTGATCAAAGTGTGACTATCACTCATCAAGGCTACATCCCAGGCTAGTTCTACACTAATTAAAAGATCATCCAACCTCATGAAAGCATGATTACTTGGTATCAGATGGGGTGCCAGTTGTTTAAAGAATTAAGCAAAAGGTTCTTAACATCACAATTAAATGCTGAATGGGGAACTTCAGCCACGTCATACGAAAGAAATACCACCTCCCTCTTGTGGCTAAAGAGTGAATTACAGTAAATTCACTAGCCAGCTTGCCAAAAGAGTGGACAAGGAAACCAATGGCATTAAGGGTTTTATCAGCCTTCTGGTCACCCTTTCAATGCTAAACAATTATCTGGGAAGAAATGAAAAAAGAAAACACTCATACATGCTCAGTTTAATCCCACTATGCATGTCATCTTGTCATCACATGAAAAACAAGCTTGTGTGTTCTGAATAAACCAATCTGCAACGCTTAGAATGACAATAACAGGAAGGCATCCTTTACTTACGAAAGGGGAACAATGATGAGATAGGGGCCATTGAGTCTTTTGTGCTCCATCAGGTAAGTGATGAGTGCAATTGTCTGTATTGTCTTTCCCAGTCCCATTTCATCAGCTAAAATTCCATTCAGATTGTTATTATAGAGTGAAACCATCCATTCTAGTCCCTGGAGCTGAAATGAAGAATAGCTTCACTTATTTAAAACCCACACAAATAATTAACACCAGTACTACGGAACCAAGGTTCTGATGTCTCTGCCTACTTAGATGTTGGAACAAGGAACCCTGGCTTAACACCTTCCCCCCACAAAAAAAACACAAAACGAGAAATTTCTGGTAACAGCTACACAAAAACCATCACTCCTGTTTAGCAGAGCCCATGATACGAAATCAGATTTCATACATGCAGGTTTTTTTGTACTGTGCACAAAGCAACACAGGCAGCCACATGTAAGGCTTATAAAAACTTATTACAAGAGGTTGTTCTCCAATTTCAACTGTCAAATGTTAAACTTTCTATGTATATTTCATGCCATTTGCCTGTGTCAATTAAAATCTTTCAAAACGAAATCCATCAAGTCTGTGCAAACCATAGAAGCCTCACACTTGCCAACTGCATCACCGGTACGCTAAAGCTCTTGTAGTGTCTGCTGTCCATACCTCCCAATGTCAGAGTAGGCCCCCTTTGTTCAGTTATGCCTCGTGTATAAAATCCCAGAGCTGGAAGGAAGCCAGAGTACTGTAGCTAAGAATTGTCTAAATAACAGAGTTTCATGCTCCAAGGAGTACAGCTGGAAAGCACTGACTCAGATTATTCCCTCATCACACAGACTTCCACATATGTATGTACCACATGATTCATGGAAATACAAAATAAGATTCAGACTTTTGGTGTGTCTCCCGTATAGACAGAGAAGTAAACTAAGAGGCCAGAGAAAGTTCACAGAAAAAGCACTACATGCTTGAAGTAACCTCCTGTTGTCCCTGTGAGAGAGTATCCAAAATACTGTTGCCAATTTACTGGCTTTATGTACATGATGACTGATATATATTTAGGTATTAAATACTCAGGCCACCAAGATTTGGTCAGAATGTTCTGCAACCGTTATGTCCCACTTGCAGAGTAGCTTTTTTCTACATCACTGAACTTTCTCCACTGACATATACCAATGTGGATTCACAACAGAATTCAAGTTCAGATGGAGTTTTTCTATGATCAAGTAGGATCATGAGGTTATTCAGTTTGAACAGACCTCAGACATTTTCTAGGCCAATCCCCTGCCTAAAGCAGGTCCAGCCTTGGAGACAGGTTGCTCAAGGCTTTACACGGTCAGCGACTGAAAACCTCCTAGGTAAAACCTCTCTGAGGCCCTGCTCCACAGCGGCACTTTCCTCTTCTGTACACCCAGTCTGAAGCCTCACTTCAGCTTTGGAAAAGAGAAATCAGCTAAACTCTTTAATTTTAAATTATTTAAACAAGCTACTGTAACAGATGGCAGTGCCAAGGAGCATAGCAAACAGGGCCTGATTCATAATGCTCTTTACAGTTCGGGAACAGTCTTCCTCCTAGTTCTCTGCAAGTAGAAATAGATATACATCTTTATGACATCATCTTTATTTTATGTGGATGTAGAAATAATGTTCTGATTGCAGAAAAGATGCAGGTTCTTGGAGTTTCCTATAAAGCTGGACAATAGCAGAAGTGTTGAAAACATGTACCAAGGACATTTCCAATCATAGATGAACCCAGCTTATGTCAGAGTACATAAATTCTAGTTACTAAGTTCACTGAATGTCTGTAAAGATTGAGACATCAGCTTCCACAGTAAAATGATTTTGTTGTTTCCAAATTTTGTCTATCACTGCACTGAAGTATTAGGATCTTAATTAAAAAATAAAATCCTAGACTCTTAAATACAGAAGAAAAATATTGTTAATCCACCACAAATAAAAACAATAAGCAGAACTGAAATTCTAGGTCAACGAGAAGGATAGCAAAACCAAAAATAGTTACAGTTATATTCAGGAAGTTGGTATTATTATTCAAGCAGTATGTATGAAACATTATCTGTGATAGGTAACTGTCCTTGCTTTGTCCATATAATTGCCAAATTCTAACCCACTAGAGATCTCGTATTTCTTAACAAATTTTCAGTTTGCCACTTGAAATACCACACTGAAATGTCAAGTATAATTCCAAGTTTTAAATATTTTAATGTTTTAATGATGTCTCACCTGATAATGTTTTAGTGTGCCATTAATAAGAAGAGAAGACTGTTTTTCCACCCTTTCCGTGATTGCATGAGCAACAGTGTAATAGGACTGAGACCCTCTAGCACTATATTGCATGCTATATTCATCATCCACATCTTGTTTAGCTGTCCTGGAAAGCAGAAAAAGAACTAGTGTGAATTTCCACAAACAAGGGTTTTTTGACCACAGTTCACATACGTATGTCTAAGGAAACGGTGCGAATCCCCAACTGTATCAGTACACCAAAGGGTGCAACCTACTTCATAAACAGTACACAATTAGTACCAAATGATCACGTTCCTTCTCCTGCAGATATTCAGGTCAGAGGAGCTACCACAGCTCACTGCAATCTAGACCAAGCTACTCTTGGGAAATGTCACTGTAAGAAACCACAACTCCTAACAAAAAGCAGCACCTAAAGAACACTCACTCGATGATTTGCTTTGCGTCTTTCTCAGAAACTTCCTCACTGTTAGGATCCAGGAGTATCTTCTCATCTGCTTCTAACCTGCTTGACTCTTCTTCATCATCCTACAGAATACAGAAAAAGAACAGGAGTGCTGGGAAGAACATCTTCCTAATTCATACTTCAACTGGCATTCACATATCAGTAGCTTTCATTAGTCAATGCTTTATGACAGAATGCTGAATCACAAAGTTCAACTTACACCCATTCTGCAACAGAACAGCACTGCAGCGTAACAAGAAGGTAATTTCTGACATACATTAACCAACAGGAAGTCATGATACTTTGAAATAAAAAGTATTTTACCCTTTAACAATCTTACTTTTAAAAACCTTACTCTGTCCACTGTGTTCATGGGGAGGATTGCAATGCCATGTATGCACTTATATCATATTCCAGATATGTGGCAATTTAATGAGGCTTGAAATCAGCCAAGAACTGCTGTTTCAGGCTTCTAGTTTCTTAGAAGATGTTTCTTAAACAGACCACATTTTTACTCTTTTTAAAATAACTTGTCTTCTGCCTACAGTTGCAAAGGATAATGAACAATTTAAAATCTCACTAATGAAGTTGAAAAAACCACCACCTTGAGTGGTGGGGCAAGTGTATTCTCCTAAGAATAATTTCCCCTGCTCTGAACAACACTGCTGCTAAAGAGTCTCTGCTAAAAATGTGAGCAAATGTGTTCTAACATTCCTCCTGGAATCTGATAGGTATCAGGGCCTCCACTCCTATCTTAATACTGAGTCTTGTAGAATTACATTAGCAGTAATTAGTCCTACAAAGGCACGTACCTTAACATCACACAGTCCAGTCAGATTCAGTGATCATTTGGTCTAGTATTGTAAAGACCGCTAGACTTAGGAAATCTGAATTCTATACCTAGTTCTGGTACTAGGCTGTTGACTGAACACGATCCTTCTCTACTCCTCAGTTTTCCTCTCCTTTAGAAAGTAACAGTCTGAAAAATGCTGTGCAAGTATCAGTATTGATTATTCATAGTATCTAATATTATGACCCTGCAGGGTTGGGATCTTTGTGCGCATTAATTTTAAGTCTCAGATCTATTTTAGCATTTTTGTAATAATAGTATTTAAATCGCCATGAAAGAACTGAACCAAATAAGCCTTCTCTGAACAGTGTGAATCTAAATCCCTGAAATAATCCCTAAGTTTTTAATAAATTATAATAAATATAAAACTAATAACTCTTTTATTCAGAATTGCCAGTAAAACCTCCAATACATAAACATTAAAGATGTTAACTTCTTTCAGCACAAAGCCACAACATGGCCTTTTCTGACATATATTTTATAATAGGAATCTGTTTATATTCTCAGGTTCATGATTATTAATAGAGTAAAATATTTACTTTTCCTAACCCTGATTACCACATTTCCAGCATATATAAAGGGAAACTGCTAAGAACTGAAAAGAATAACAAAACCAGTTACTTTTCCTGTTTGTATTATTCTTAAAACACCTACACACCTGCTACACCTACATACATACCTCCTCCTCGTATTCAGAGCCACTTTCATCTTCACTGTCTGACCTAGGAGCAACTTCATAGCTGCATGAAGACAACAGAAAGATCATGAATTACATATAACAAGAGAGGGGATCTGGTTCAATACATGTCCTACTCAGCTTACACATATTGAATTAAAAGAAGAATAGGTTAAAAAACAAAAGAAAGAGTAACTAAGAGAAGCCCATGAACATCATCACATGCAAATAGAAAAAGCAGCCTACTTGTATGCTAACTACTTACCCTGGGTTCATTTCCAGCCAAGCATCCAACTGACTTGCTTTTGGTGCTTCTGGTCCAAGAAGAACTTTGCCTGTTTCAGTGTGAGTCACTTTGACTGGAAGGTCACTCATCTGACTGCTCTCATCTATAGGCTAAAAATTCAAATGAAATTTTACACCACAAGGCAACTGAATTTCATGCTTGTCATACATAACAAAAAGAACTAATAACACACTCAAAATTCCAGATCTGAACAAGCAGTGAAGTTCTACTAGAAGCCACACCTTCTCACATGGCTATCAAGCAAACACAGAGTCACAGTATCTCTGTGTGTAACATACTCTGTGTGACATCCACAAATACATTTCAGTATTCCAAATAAATTAACAAGAGGATCATGGGAAAGAATATACCGTTGGCTTCTATGAAACAAGACACAATGTATGTGTGCTTATAGGCATCTATTTAATCCTGTTATTTATACCAACATCTGTATACATCTGTAACAAACCCCCATACATTCACCTTATGACCTTTTATCTTATACAGAGAAACAAAGTCACAATAATTTAGCTAACTTTTTAAGTAAAGAAGGCCTATTTTAAAGATTCACTGTCTTGACTTCTTCAATTAAGCTGATAAAGCACCTGCAATAACAAAACTTTTTACTTATTCTGATGCTCTAAGAAAACCAGAACAGAATAATTACCTTTTCTGTTATATCTTTCCCTGTTTAATCACAGACTTTCTACTTTAAAAACATTTGCCTATTTGCCTTCTACTACTGCTTCTACTGAAGAATCATTTCCTAATATATATATATATATGAACAAGAAAAAATAATTCTGAAGAGTTATAAATACAGTGACTGACAAAGTATAAAACTTACACCATTTCCATAAATACTGAAGTTACAGGAATGTTATGTGCATTTTCTTTGTCCAACTGTAACTATACTAAAGGATTTTGCTACAACTCTTTAACTATATCAGCAAAAATATCTCTTGCTAGTATAAAAAAGGCCAAAAGTAAAACAATAAATACAATTTTGAATTTATACAAAAAATAAAATGGAAAAGAAAAACAGTATTAACAGGATAGCTCTTAATGAGGCAGCACATACTCTGCTACTGAATGAGAAATATTATTGAAAGAACGTCACAGAAAAATTACTTTTTTATTTGCTTCTAAGCAAGAAAGAACTTTCAGATATCTTAAGCCATCACAATACTATAGTCTGTCCTGTGTCTGAAAAGTAATTACAGGCAATGTCAATAATATATTTTATAAAAATTAGAAGATAGAATATATTGTGTTTACAACCTCATTTGAGAGAGTAAATTCTGCCTACACACAACCTGCAAGAAAATAATTTACTTTTAAGCATATAGCAAATCTGAGAGGGATTCTTTAGCATACTCAGTGACAGATTCAATGTATCTTTCTTCAACTTTCTTAAGAGAATCAGGCTAGCATAAATATTAATCTAGATAAATTTTGTTACTGCCTAAAAACAACAGCTCTTCTTAGAACATTTGTGGTCATGTTTTTTTTGTTAAGCTAGAGCAATGGCACACAGAACAATCACCGGAAAGCTTAAAACAACAACAACAACAACAACAACAACAACAAAAACCTGTAAAATTCATACCTCTCCATCAGGACCAAGACCAGATGCCATTCCTTCTGCATTTTCTTCAGCCTTCTACAACAAATGAAGAAGTGAAGAATATCACAGTCAGATTACAAGTACAGAGAGAATAATTTATAAGATGTATGCATTTTGGACCATGAACATGTTTCACTCTATTTCTGAATAGCCTGGGGCAAACATAATTTAAGGCATGGGTGGACACAGGCACAGATAGGCACAGAGTTACTGCCACACACATAAACCATTTACTAGTGTGAACAGTGTACCTCTGACACCTCTAGCCACTGTAACAAATTGGCATCTAGGAAGTGGACGGCCTACTGAATTTCTGGTCCGAATCTAGAGTGCAGTTGCTCACATACTATGCTAAAGCAAATAAAAGAGTAATTAATTTTAATGTTATTAACTTCCTCTAAAGTGCTTTAATCTCACTGTCAGAGTTATCACCAGGCATCACAGATTGTATATTCGTGCATGCACTTTTATTTTGGGTATGTACACAATTTTTTTTTTGGTCTGACAACTAACTAGAAGGGGTATTTTGGGAGTTCTTTGCATTATATCTTAATTAAGTCTAGACCACAATTACTCAAATTACAAACAAAAATACACTGGAGTTCTTAACTGGAGTAAGCTAAATTTTTTTTCTCCCCAGGCACCACACAGAAATAAGCAGTATCTTCGTCAAAGCCTGTCCGCACTTACCCTACTTAAAAACGTCAGGATAGTACGAGAAAATGGAGGTCATACTTTGGTTCTGAACTGTAACTTTCCTAAACAATTCTGACAATGATAAAGAATGGACAGAATACAGCTTCTGCTCCTGTCCCAGTGCTGGGTTTGTAGTGATAGGAGAAAACATGGAGCACTTTTTAGGCCATTAAACTCCAAAATTAGAATTGTTTATACACTGGTATTAATTAACATATTGAGAGTGCTGCTTGTAAACCATGTAAATATAATGTTTACACTCGTATCAGTAATTAGTAGCAAACCAAGCATGCAAATGGATTATAAAAATCTTCTCATCCATTCTGCAAGAGATGAAAGGTACTCAGAGGTCACAAAAATGACAAATCATTACTTAGTGATTATTTCACTGAATACACAGAATTGCTTTTTCGAAAATAGCACTCTTCAGTTTCCACAATGAGTCTCTCTCACAGAGTAAAATACTTCATATGAAGAAAAGTAATTTTGAAAAGCTTCAATTAAATGTTAAGAATGCACAATGAACCATACTACTGGCAGAATGCTCATTTACTACAATAAACTTACCCAAGTTATTTCTCTCTAGTCACTTCCAGTGGTCCTACACAATAGACTGAGACAAGCAGGGAATGTGGAGGTCTAAAATAGTTACTCTGTATGAAACAGCTACACAAACCAGACTTTTTCCATCTTCTTCATACACTGTGTTTTGGATCCACTGGATCCTTTTTGGGTAGTTTAAACCTAATTTACATGTCTTGAACAATTTTGCCTGTAGAAGGTTTATCTAGAAATAAATGTGAACAGCCCAGAACTTTATAATTCTGCCTCCTTCTCACCTTTTTTGAAATTAATGATAGCAAATTTCATATGCATTTCAGTGGAGAAAGACAAGCTGCCTCAGTGTTTGGCAGCAGAGATGATTTTAGATATTCTGGTATGTGTATGACAATTGGTTATCACTATATTCATCAACATTAAGATTGTATTTGCAGAAGAGATGGCATAAAAATACCAGCTGTAACTACTTGCCTTCTTTCTTCTCCTTCTCTTCTTCTTCTCTTTGGCTGCTTGTGCCTGTTTATGTTCCCATACCAGGTTAGTCAGGTTAGCCACATACTCATCTGTCTGCTGCAACAGGTACGCCAGGCGTCTATCTTTCTTTTGGTCAATCAGTTTACGGTAGCCTTCTTCATCTTCAGCCTAGCAATACAAAATAGACATCAGCCATGACATAATTGCTTCCAAAGAAACACCAGCCAACTCCTATGTCAATTATCACGTGTTATCTTAGTTATGTCATTATGATCTGCATAAGGGAACAACTAGAAGGGTAAAGAACCTGTTGCATGATCAGGCCCAGAGGGTCACACATTTGCGTTAACAGGTCATAGAATCAGAGAATCACAGGACAGGCTGGGTTGGAAGAGACCTTAAAGATCATCTAGTTCCAACCCCCGCTGCCATGGGCAGGATTAACTTCCACTCGACCAGGTTGATCAAAGCCTCATCCAGCTTGGCCTTGAACACCTCCAGGGATGGGGCACCCACAACTTCCCTGGGCAGCCTGGGAATGTGAAAAGAGCTTAATGTAAAAGCTGAGGAGTAACACCACAAACAAGTTAATCATAAGGTATCTTCCAAACTATAAACCTAGAAATAAAATACAGTCCAGTATTTATAACCCTGCAACTATGTAACAGTGTTAGTATACGAAGCTAATGAGGTTAAACGATGTTATACAGAAGTGGCTGTGCTGAATTTTCAGACTGGTAGAAAATTTTTTTTTTTTTTTACCTCAAAAAAAGAAGTAGTTATTGGTTAAAATTAAGTCACATTCACTACCATCATCAGAAATAAACATAATCGAACACAGCAGTTTTAGATTTATACTTTTTGCATGACAGAGACTTTATTCTGCAAAGGAAATATGGGTGTGGCTGAGACTGTATATGAAATATTAAAGGGATACCACATGTAATTTTAGCTAAAAATAACCATATTCCTTCCTGTACTCCTTACCATTAGTCTCCTCATTCTTTCTTTCTCAATTCTCTCAGTTTCTTTTTTCTGCTCACGCTCAGTGTTGGCATGCCATGTTGCCACAGCTTTAGAAAGTTTCTGAATCTTCCCAGCAACTGACCGATGGTACTCTTTAAAATCTTTAGCGTGCTGCAAAATGCTATTTAGGTATTCCTAGAAAGAGACACAAGTTAGTGCAGACACATGGACAAAGCACACGATTTGAAACAAGCAATACAGAAATTCTAATCTTATCATTTTCCAATTATTTACCACGAGTTGGAATTTTTTTAATGTTAGAAACTCCAAAGGTAAATAAAGTATGTAATAGAGAGGACCCACACAGGAAAGCAAGGTGCATTTCTGTGATGAGTCAAAAAGCTAGAAAGTTAAAGTACCTGGTGCTTCTGTCTACGCTTCCTCTCCTGTTCTATCTTCTGCTGTTTCTCAAGCTTTTCTGTCATTCGGGCTTCCCTCAAAGTCTGGCGCTTGCTTCGTTTGTAGGCTTTGGAGTTCAGTGCTGTCTCCAGTGTTGTGTCACGACGCATGCAAGCTACTACTTCTTGTCTTAGCTACCAGTGAGAAAAAAAGAAACACTTAAAAAAACATAATTTTTAATACATGAAGAACTTTAAACAGCAGTATGGCACAGTAAAAAATAACAGCCCAGAAGATGTCCCAGCCTCCTCTTCCCTTTTCTTTCTGAAAAGATCCAGCATCTATACAGTTGCAGTAGCTATGTCTATTTCACTAATCTTAAACCTCCACAGCATGGCCAAAAAGTGTTAATCACTCTTAATTAAAATTTCTTCCTTCTTTACAAGATGCTGTAAATGACTATCCTGCTGCAATGAAAGGGGTTAGCCAAGATGTTACACCATTGAAGTAAAACACAAATTAACAACATACAAAACACACTTTATAGAGCTGGACCTGAACATAGCTGACAACTCATTTTATTGCCACCTGCACAGGAGACAGCAGGGAGAGGTAAATGTTAAGAGCTTGGAACAGGATTGCCACAGTCCCAGCAGTACAGCAGGAAGAGCCCGCTGCTTTTCATCTGACCTCTGACAAAACCATATTACAAAGGAGTGCCAAGGGCAGAGGGAAGGAAGACTTGGACACTGTGGTACAACTACTGCCAAGGCTTCTGACAGGAAGTATTTTTGCTAGACCTGCCAAATCACATCTTTGTTCTTCCAAACTAGCTGGAAAAGGCAATCGCAAGAGGCCCATTAAGAGTCCAGCAGTGTGATTCCTTTTATGAAATTAATTTGCTGATACATGCACTTAACATCCAAATTCTATCTTTGGTATGATCCTGTTACACCTGATTTTCAAAAGGGCGTGTGCCACAGTGGAAATCCTGAAAACAGATCACAGACAAATAATGCATACAACACCAACATGTAACTTCCTAAAACAAGGGGGCCCATGACAAATATAAAGTATGTCCAGACAGAGGTATCTGTTAGGATGTGTGTTGAAAACCAGCCTGCAGCCTGTCCAGCTCTTGTTTTGTCTCTGTGCCAATGTTATGTTCATTATGAAAGACACAGTTCTATGGTTACACTTTAGACTGGAAAATAAAGCAGAAAGCTAAAAGAACACTTGCACATTTTTATTAACAAAACAAAATCTAAGTTAAATGTTTCTGTGACTTGCTTATTGGTCAGCTTTGCTCTCATGCAAAATCTTCTGCTCAGGCTCAGTGCTGATGCTGCTTGCCAGTTTACTCTTTGTTACATAAACACATTTGACTGTGACCTCTATGAGAACTTTCCTGAAGCAAAAGGCATTACCTGGCGCTGGAAATTCAATAACCTAAGTGCCTTCAACTCCACTGTAGCTTTGGTTCGCAGATCAGGGGGCAGAGAACCAGGCAAGTTCTCCAGTTCCTGGATTCTGTGAGCAATTCGAGCCTGAAGCCTAAGTAAGCAGAAAATTGGATAGAACACCAGGAGAAATCTGTAAGTGGTTAACAAAATTATATAGTAAAAAAAATAAGTGATTTATCTCAGGCATTTGTTTGGGTTTTACTAATTGCTTCTGAACTAACAAGCTTTTGCAGAGATGGCATTAAGTATCCTCCTCCACTCTGAAAATAAATTGTTGAATAATGAAAGTATACCTTGGCACTTCTTTTAATTTTGACTAAAAGTATATGCATGAAAAGAAACTTGGGAATTTTATTTTACTTCTACTATATAGGATTCTGCTTTCAAGCTTCTTTCATGCATATTGTTTTAAGCACAGTGTAGTCGGTGATGACACATTCGTTAATAACTGGAATTCTACTTGCTTATTTTATTGACAAATTAAAGATCATTAGTAAAGTATTCACACTTACATAGCTATTATACTGTAAATCAGATTCTATGTCACTCTTCCTTTACAAGCTCCTTTTGCATTCATTTGCAAATTCAAGAGAAAGAGGAAGAGAGAATAATGGAAAAGCCAGACAGAACTTCTTTTTTCTGTTTTTTACAATGAAAACTAAGATCACAGAGCTAACAGTTAGATAGTTTTGTGTTTTTATTTACAAGTAAGTACTCCTGTGAACTGCAAATTTTGCCAAGGCACCAAAATAACAGACCCCTAAATTTTAAGTTATCCAATTTGTATCTAAGTTCAGGTGACTCAGTACCCTCTATTTCCCACATGCTACAGAACAAAACAAAAAAAAACCCCCAAAAAACCCCAACCAAAACAAAACACACACACACCCCAAGACCAAAGAGTCTTCTCTCTCTCCAAATCAAAAACCTAAAGGCCCAAGAACAGGAAGGTATCTCATCTCCCTGTACTGCACTGGACTCAACAAATTTCCCTTTACTTTCACAAAGCACAAAATATCAGATCACCTTATGAAAAGGTGTCTGCTGCTGTTTTCCTGTGATGAGGACTTTGGAATTGTCATGAAAGAAGAAAGAAAACACTTTCTACAGGGCTTCTTTGCATACAGTGATCATTCTTCCCCTGCCCTTTTACTCCTTCATCACTCCACAGCATTAAAACAGTGACATGTGTCAGCCTCACAGCTGGAAAGCAGGTCATGCACCAGGACAAGTGGTTGCACTTGATACACAGAATCAGAACAAATCAAAATATTAGTATCTCACAGTAACTGCATGCATAATGATTTATATATAATCTGAAAAGTAACTGGAAACACTTGTACAGTTGCAGATAAAATCTCTCTAGCGAGTGGCTAGTGCATCTACACAGAGATTTCTTTGCAAAACAAGTGATGCACACCTTTTCCTCATTAACTGGGGTCAAGGGCAGAGGTTTTTCTTGCACTTTCAAACCTGTCTGGTATGGATGCCATGCAGTAAGCCATGAAGATACAGAAGAAGAGACTTTGCAGAAACTATGGACAATCTACAGGACACTAGTAAGTGTCTTTTTTTTAATTAGTGATGAGAGGTTGAAAATAGCCTTTCCACATAATAGAACAACTTTAAATTACACACATAATTAGTGTTAAGAGATCAATTCAGTGAGATTAAAAAGCAGTACTTTATTCTGAAGAAAGTGTTAAGGAGAGTTTTATAAGCATGGTATGAATTTTCTATTCTGGACAGATTTCAAAGAACACAACAAGTTTAACAGCTCTCCACATATGAAGAATTTAAACTTCTTATATTAACAAGAATTTTAAACATCTAAGTTTTTTTTAATCCACCTTTAGTCACACAGAGATTAACAATAATTATCATATAATCTCATCTCAACTCTGCATATGTTGCAAATAGCTTATTGGCACAACCATGTGAATCTGACAGCAACATTAATGCTATATTTTCTTTCTCTTTATTAATATATGCTGGAGCCTTTTTAATAATCAGACCAAGGCTTTTCAGGGAGAAAAAACAGTTTGCAAATGTTTCATTAGATTCAAAGCTTTTTCAGATCCCACAATTTGTTAAAAGGTGCATTACTGCTTCTCCATCTGTAGTGATCTATTTAACATGTGGTTAATGAAGAGGAATGCTATACTGTACTTATAAGTGCTTATTAGATTAATTGTTTAAGGAGACAAACTATGTAACTTCCTAGTAACAAGGAAAGGAAAAAAGAACTGCTATCACTGGGGGGAGAATTGGAAGGGTAAAAGTGAGAAAGAAACCCACAGGTTGAGAATTTTAAAAGTTAATCATTTAAAAGAAATAATAATTTTTTAAAAAATTGTAAGGAAAAGAGAGAGATAGAAAAAAAAACAGAGCAAAGAAAATAAAAACCAAGGAAGACAAATTATGCAAATGAAAACAATTTGCTCACCGCTGAACAACCGATGCACAGCCAGTCCCCAAGCAGCGGGCCCAGACAACCACCCTCCCCAGTTTTATTGCTAAGCATGATGACATCATATGGTATGGAACACCCCTTGCGTTAGTTGGGGTCAGCTGTCCCAACTGTGTCCCCTCCCAACTTCTTGTGCGCCCCTAGTCTACTTGCTGGCAGGGCAGTGGGAGGCCTTGATGCTGTGTAAGCACCACCTAGGGTGTAACTAAAACATCAGTGTCTTATCAGCAGTTTTAGCATAAATCCAAAACACGGTCCCATACAAGCTTCTTTGAAGAAATTTTAACTCTACCCCAGTCAAAACCAGCACAGTCACTGAGTAAACTTAATCTGCAGTTTTCAAGAATTCCTAACTTAATCAGATTCAAAGCTCACACTTCCCCACAATAAGGCAGTATACCAAAATTTTACCTTTGGAGTCTTTCTACATGTTTGAAATATCTTTTGATATTGAAATATTGAAATACCTAAAGTATGCATATGATTATTCTGTCTTTTCATGAAAATTAGTAATTTTAACAGTTTTCTAAGTATCTCAGAGTATAAAGGCCTTCTCTTAAAAAGTTAACTACTAAGAGATCTCAAGAGAATTGCTTCACGAAGCTCTCACTAACTTCACTGGTTTCAGGATCCGTATGTTTATACTGGCTTTCTTCTACTCTGTTTTTATGAAGAAAGTGTGTATACATCATGTTTCTGTATTAAACTTACCTGTACTAAAGCTAAATCTAGCACCGTCCAGAGTACAAAAGCTGTTAAACTGCTTTTTCAAAGCTTTTGTCTGATGTTACTTACACAGGTCTAAGTAATGAAAAGACTTGCAGAAGTTCTAAGCATTCTGGTACACAAAGTAAAACCAAATACCAGCAGTGCTGAACATTAAAAAAGCCTGGATCATTATCTATGTGCTACCATAACAAACAAAACCCTTCTGCAGCAGAATCCCTATAAAACTTCCGTCTTACTTACACTGCCAAGAAATTCAGGGTATTTATAACCTAATGGACATGCTGTATCTGCAACCAGTTCTCCACATTACTAAGCGCAACACCACTATTTTCTGTCACTTCTCATCCTCCTCCATTTATGCATACTAAGACATAATAGTTTGGCGCACATAGTGCAACGAGCATGGATGGAAGGACAGAAAGAGTAACAATTTCGGGCTAACTGAGGCAGAAAAGGTTACACTATACTGGCCACACAATTCTTGGCTCAGGTTAGCAGTACAATTCTTCACTCAGAGCAACTGTGAAACCATATAATGGGTGTGTTCTAAAAGCTTTCCGAAAAAGATGTTAGAAAATGTTGACTGCTCACACTGAAACAGCTATGGCCATTCAGTCCTATGGTAAAATAGGTAAGAGTGACAGAATGACCACAACAACATACCAGTAAATTACTTCAAGCACTACCTTACACAAAAAGTAAGACCCTTCCTGGGATCTACGCCCGGATTCTGGACATGGCACCAGATCCTAAAAACACTTCACGGCGTTGTGCCTTCATGAAGTGAAAGCACTTAAACCAGTCTTCAGTGAGATCACCAGCCCTTTTGGCTACCTTCCCCTACAAACTCATTGTTATAGTGACTGTAAGATGCATCACCAGTCCAAACAAGCAAATAGGCTAAGTGCAGTTTCTTTCCTCTGACTAGTAATGATCAGCAACGTATTTTAGGTGCAGGTCAAGGTCCTTCTCCCTGGCAGATTCTCAAGGTGTAACAGCCTTGTTGATGGAAA
>WKFP01014246.1:271913-302415 GCA_011057875.1 Pterocles orientalis
GTGCTGTCGACACACTGGAAGGAAGGAAAGCCATCCAGAGGGACCTGGACAGGCTGGAGAAGTGGGCCCGTGTAAACCTAATGAGGTTTAATAAGGCCAAGTGCAGGGTGCTGCACTTGGGTCGGGGCAACCCCAGGTATTTATACAAACTGGGGGAAGATCTCCTTGAGAGCAGCCCTACGGAGAAAGACTTGGGGGTCCTGGTGGACGAGAAGCTGGACATGAGCCAGCAGTGCGTGCTTGCAGCCCGCAAAGCCAACTGTGTTTTGGGCTGCATTAAGAAAGGGGTGGCCAGCAGGGAGAGGGAGGTGATTGTGCTCCTCTACTCGGCTCTGGTGAGGCCCCATCTGGAGTACTGTGTCCAGGCCTGGGGCCCCCAGCACAGGAAGGACGTGGAGCTCTTGGAACGGGTGCAGAGGAGGGCCACAGAGATGATCAGAGGGCTGGAGCACCTCTCCTATGAGGAAAGGTTGAGGGAACTGGGCTTTTTGATCTTGGAGAAGAGAAGGCTCCGGGGAGACCTCATTGCGGCCTTCCAGTGCTTGAAGGGAGCGACTGTTTACGAGGGTGGATAGTGATAGGACAAGGGGGAATGGTTTTAAATTAAGACAGGGGAGGTTTAGGTTAGAGTTTAGGAGAAAGTTTTTCACTGTGAGGGTGGTGGCACACTGGAACAGGTTGCCCAGGGAGGTCGTGGATGCCCCATCCCTGGAGGCATTCAAGGCCAGGCTGGATGTGGCTCTGAGCAGCCTGGTCTAGTGGTTGGTGGCCCTGCATATGGCGGGGGGGTTGAAACTAGATGATCACTATGGTCCTTTTCAACCCAGGCCATTCTATGATTCTATGATTCTATGATTCTATACATGGTTTGCTTTACTTTCAACAAGCTAAATAATCAGTCAGCTTGCTCCAGACTTTTTACATCTACTTTTCTGCATAGTGACAGGAGACTGAATATTCACTCTAAGAAAAACAGTAAAATTGCAATCAGCAAAGTATGATTAACATTCAAAAAATGTTAAGCATAATTAGGATGGATACAGTACTGCATAGTCAAATCACTTTTATTTCAGTTTTGACAATATCCTATCAATAATAGATGTGGTTTATGCACTTGCTCAAGATTAAAACCAAATGCTGCTGTTCACTCAGACGCCATAATACAGTCTCAAATTACAGCCCTGCAAAGCACCCATTTCTTAATTTCCAATGTGTAAAACGTCAAGAATTACCTATGCAATGACACAAGGCCCAGATTCACTTACCAGACTGTCTGTTGAAGGCACTGGGAGGCTGCTGTTGTTGAATGCCAGGCAGGGTCCTCTTGCCCTGAACAGCAAGCTGGAGGTTTTCTGGTAAAGGCTGACCTCTAGCTAACATTTTGTATGCTAGAATCTGAGCCCGCAGCTGATGCAGCTGTACAGGGCTGAAAGGGGAAGGACCTCTGTTAGGCTGATTCATAACTTGTGGGTCTCCTGGTATAATGGGTCCTGGCTGGCTGGGAGTCATCTGCGGTGGCGTTGGACCTCCTCCAGACATTGGACTGGACACATGCTCTGGTGCTCCTAGTGGAGACGGGTGTGGAGACATATAACCTAGAACAGGTAAGAGGATCAAAAACTTACCTCTCTGGTTAGTCAAATCTAAATTCAACCAAACTTCTTTAACAGTACATAGAGTATAAAACTGTCTCCCTCAAGTCAGGATAGCTGTGGTATTTTCTGCAACAACAAAAATGCAACCTGAAGTGCCCTGGGATATCAAGATAGCTTCATGAGCTACTCTTTGAGAAGAACTATGATTACATAGTCCAATAATTCCTAAAAATAACACTCACATTTGGAGTAAGACAAAGTAAAACATGAAATACAATACAGAGGTGTCAGCATATGGCACTCTTTCACTAGAATGTTGTACAAACATTTCATTGTGGAACACACGCAGGGAAGTCTGCCTATTTTACAGCTTAATATTATAAGCTTATTTTGATGCACACACATCAATTAAGACCCATTCTTTGCCAAAACTCGCCAACATACAGAAATAGAAATAGATTATATTTAATTTCTATACAATTGCTCTTTAATATACAGATTAAATGTTTGAGACAGACAAAGAACATTCAATACCTTTTGCCACCTGGGTGCCCAAGAACTTGGAACATCAACTGCAAGCACAAAAATCAGCTTCTGAAGAAGCTGCTGAATACACTGTTACTCAAAGTTCCAGGAGTGCAAGCACAGTTCTAGAGCAAACAGTGCCCGTATCTTATTCTAGCACTTCCAAATGCAGAATTTTAATTACACTCAATATATATTTCCTTGAGTTTCCAATGTGTCCATGAAAAGAAATGGCAAAGATTATTGGCAAAATTTCCAAGAATATGTAGCATATCAGAGAAAAAATATGAAGAGTGATCCTTCAGGTAATGCACAACATACAGCTAGCTTCTAAAGATGTCCACTAAGAGTGAAAAAGAGGTAATGATATTTACTCACTTCACTCTGGTACTGTGCAGCACAAAGAACGCTCTTAGCAATTTGAGAAGCCTACAAAAACTTAAAAAAACACCCAAGAAATCTTCTGGCTCACTTCCATATTCTTTAGCAAGCCACAGATCACCGAACTCCAAAGTTCATGCCACAGTTCATGGCTCTGTGACACCAGATCTACTCTTCCTCCACTCTTCCTGACACTTTAAAGTGAAACATCAATTACATCTATACACAGTCTAGATCACAGAAGCAAGTAATCGTGCCCTCTCTTCAGCTTCACTGGTCTTATTGGCCCTTCAACTAAGGGCAACATTGGCAAAATCTCAAAGTTGTCTCAACTCTTCTGAGATGACAGCAGCTGTAAGTCACTAGAACTTATACATGTGGATAGATGGAGAGTGCTAAAGAACTGAAAGTCCATCAAAGCTGAGGTCTGGGGATGAAAATATTCTACAGTGAAGTAATGGCTGGAAATGTCTGAGATAAAGGACAAAGAACAGAGGATCTAGCTCTTCTGAAAAAGGAAAATGAGTCAGAAATGCAGTAGGGAAAAAAAAGGGTTTGTGATGGGAAAAGACCAGGTAAGACAAAACAGAAACAGAGTTCAATCTTATAACTAAAGAAGATGACGACAGGAAAGAAAGAATACTCCAGCGAGAAAAAGAAAGATTAACCAATTCAAGAGAAAATTAGGGAAGTGATGTGAGGAAATCAAGGAAAAGGGAGAAAGAGACCTTAAAAAGTTAGAATTACTGAATTTATTTACTAGGTCAACGTAGAAGTTGTTTATATATCCATTGGTGGTGACAAAAGCTATGATAAATAACCATCAGTTTACTAACTTATTTTTGCCTCTATTTTTTTCTTTTTTAAGAAGAGGTGAAGCTACAAATCCCACTTGCTGAGCAGACTGCTTTAAAAGAGCAACCACTATGCCACAACAAAGAACAACATATACAATCACATTATTGTTTTATACTATGAAATTGGATGTATTACCATGTTTATCTATTACTACTGCATTCCTGAATCCCAGAATTTACTTTAAATAGCACCTACTTTGAACTACATTGTTTTCAAAACTGTCTTTCAAAGAAAGGTTTAGTTCCCCCTCAAATTATAATGTCCAAGTTATATATTGCTTAACCACCGATAGATTTCATACCTAGGATCTTGAAATCCATCTGGACTATAAAAATCTAACGCTGTGGTGTAAAATATTGAGCACTGGTTTTCAGTCCTGACAGTTCCAGCTGCAAATCTGTGACTATGTTTTGCAGAAAGGACTTTTTAGAAGCAGGCACTTTTTGAGCTCTCTATATACACATTACTAACATTTCCTCCCTCAAAGTCCTATGCATTAGGATTCCTGGCAATAGGAAACTAGGCTTGACAAGAGTAAAAACAAAAACAAAATTCCAATAAAATATCTTAGGAAAGAACAAAAGCCTTCCAAACTTCTTGTAAAGGCTCTAAAATGTGTCGTTTACAGAACCTAACTTTTGAGATGCTTTATGAAACTTTTTAAGTTTTAAAACTTTCAGAAGATTTATCAGTACAACAATACATGCAGTCACAAGCCTGCCAAAATAAAGCCTCTCTACCACTTGCTTTTTTCCTGTCTTATTACACATAGTCTAATACAGGTGGGTATGCACACATGGGCTCTGAATAAGGACACATGAAGACTCACAAAGATTTAGTTTAACCAGCATGTAACATAAAAAAACAAACAAACAAAAAAGTCCATAGGCGTGTTTAACATACAGGCAAAGACAGACACCTTTTTGAACTTTGCAAGCATCCTTTCATCTGCTGTGAAGCACTTCAAATGCATTTTTCCATGGCACACATGAACTTACACAGTAAGTATTCAGCAGGCTTTTAAACACCTAGCTCATTAACTGTTACTTGTTGAACTGCCAAGTACTCCCTCCTCTAGATTTTCCACAGAAAATTTTATTTTCCATTCTGCATAAACTGTTCTGTCAGAATGGAAGATGGCAATGAATGACAAGCTTGCACAACACTTGCAACAGAAAAGTCCTAAGTGCTGGCAAAGGCCAAGAGATAACCTTTAGGTCTGAAAAACATACAAAGTAGAAGACACCCAACACTACGAAAAAGAGTCCAAACAGCCCAGCCCATGATTTAAAGCTGTGGTAACTCCAAAGCTTTATCAGCTTTCTCCAGGTCTTATCGAAGTCATTTCCGAAAATCTCCAACTATGGCAATTCTTTATCACTCTCACAGTGAACTTTCTTTCCCTTAAGTCCCATCAGAATTTTATTTACTTAACTTGTGACCACTACTTTTTCTGCTTTTGCTATGCACCTCTGAGTAGAGCCTAGTTCTGTCTTCTCCATAATTAATGGGGCATAGAAGAGGCTACATCAGAAACCTTTCTCAAGTTTTCAGCAGTTAAAAAGCACTGCTTTCTTAACTGTATGCATAATTAGCAACACTCCTTTCATCCCACTTTGGTATCAACTTGCTTGACAGAAATACATCATGTCATAAACAACATATATTCTTTATAGTATTGACTCTGGAAGAAATCCTAGTTCAAAGATTTTACCAAACACAAGTATTTTTGGAGAGCAGACTATACAAAAAGTTTCTGCTCTAATTGCTTTTGATTTCACTTTAGTTAACAGAAGCAAAGAACATCTTCCTCATCTGTTTTAAAGCTGAAGAACCAGAGAGCTGAAAATTGAGATTTTTTTTTTCTTCCATTTTTAATGCTACAATTAAACAGAGGAGAACATATGTGAGTTCCAAATCCTGGTAAAGAATATTAGATAGACAACGCCAAGACTTCACCAGTCCAAACACTGGAATATTCAACAGAGGTCTTTACTCCCCACTAAAAAGTAAGAAGACTTAAATGATGAATGTGTCTTAGAATCATAGATGTCAAATCTTTCTGCTAGAACTGATAGCAAGGGTATATTTTTACTCAAAAATGTGACTGTAAGAGATTTGATAGATGAAGATAGGAGTGAAGAAATTTAGTTGTGTAACTCATTCACATTAACTATCACTTCATCCATTAAATTTAGTTTTTTTTGAAACAGGATTCAGGTACATGCCCACATTACACACTAGGAAAGCATAATGTCTTGGAACACAGTAGAAAATATGCTGATGTTGGACCGGGGCTACAAAATTTTTTAAGATAAGCAAAGATAACATTCCCCTGTCCATAGTGTAGCCAGGGTTAACATCAGTTCTCGTGAAACTCTGAACAAAGACAAAGAGAGGCCACATGTGTGAGTCACTTAAAACTAGGACTGTAGAAATAAATTGTTGAGAGGTCTTAGCTGGCAGGCAGCTGGATAAGGTGACACATCTTTTCTCATCTTTAAAAGGCTGAAAAAAAACAGAAAAGGAAGGGTAGCTAACTTAAGAAGAGTAGGGACAATGAATATTGTTTGTGAAGTAGCAGTAACAGTGAATTCTGTAAGTTAAACTCAACTGGTGTATCTTTATAAGAAGTTCAATGAATACTGCACGATAATTAAAAATATATATAGATGAAAATCCAGGATCTTAAATCTCTGCAGCACTTATATTTCCACTTAAAAATAGCAAGCACACATGAACTGTTCAAATTGGTCCGTGTTTCACTGGTGTAACACAGTAACTGCATTTAATTTGTTCCAAATTCCAGAAAAACACAGAAAATAGTTTGTTTCAGTCCATTTATATCTTTTTATGAATTATTTCTAATAAAAATATTTTATTTTCTATTAATATTTGCCTCGTCTTTGCAATTTCTCCCCATTCCTCTTACAAAGTCAAAACTACACCTAACTTTCAACTTCTGGATAACTCTGATTAGCACCTTAATTTACAGTAAATTTCATACATCTAATATAAATACTGCGTTTTTCACCACCATTCATTCACAGAGGCTGAAAGTGGTTCTAACACAATTCAAATTCAGTTCAGTGTAGTAACATTACTATTTAAACAGCTACACATGAAGTTGGAACAACGGATTTTCCTTTGATTAAAACTATTAGCATTAAAAGAAAGGCATTAAGACTAAACAGGGACTTCATTGTGCATAAGAAAAGAAAACTGGTCCCAGAAATAGTCAGGAATATTACCCTTTCTCTAATTTGGCAGCAAGAGGGGAAAGGAGTAACTGTTGAGGAGAAAGATACTAATTCAGAATATTTTTCCACATAAATTAATATCAGACTTTTGAAAACCATCCTATGGAAGTATAACTGCAATAAAAACATGACAATCTGAGCTAGTAGCAGATTCTTTCTGCATGGCTAGCATTCCACCTAGTACCAAAAAAAAAAAAAAAAAAAAAATCCAGAATCTAAGGAACAAAGTTGCATATCCTATTTTAAAACTACTGTTTGTTAAAGAAGTGCAAAAATCTCAGGACAGTAACTGCCATTCAAACAGCAAATAGGCATTTATGAGCAAAATGACAAAGTTCTTCCAGATTTAGCTTACAAATGTTTCTGATTTGCTCATAAAAGACATCTCACCTCAAAAAGGGTAATTATTTTTTAATACAGACTGTAAGAATCATTACTGTCAAAATTCTTTATAGACTTGCTCTTTGTAAGTTCAGTGGTCTTTACCTGAAGATTGTTCATTCACAATAGCACGTTTTATTTACATAAATTATATCTACAACTGCATGTGCAGTTTGGCAATTAATTTCTGTCACCCACATTCATAAGCACATATTTTATAAACTTTTTTGTACTTAGAGACACTCTTTCACAAGACCTTCTTTAAAAAAATTACAAAGACTGCTACTGGAACTTTTAGCACTTAAATGAAATCTCATTTTGTGATTAGTTCCACTGTAAACTGCACAGAGAAGGACTACTGCCTATATATTTATCACAACTGTCCTACTCGGAGCTCTAAGAACAGCTGCATTTTATTAATATCCTTCCTCCGATTCTCAAAGACTTAAAAACATTGTTTCCTCCTCTAGCTTACCAATTCTTCTCAGAATCTTGGATCCTGTTTACAGGTTCACAGATTTCTGGCAGTAAGAGACCATTACGGCTAAAACAGCCTACCTAACTTGTCTAAAATGGACCAAAGAGTCTTAATCATTTAAACAATCTCTTCTCTTTGGTCTACAGAACAGATGAGAAAGACATGCAGTGTTAATTTAATGTGACAGAAAACCTACCACAAATACTGGGGTAATCCCTGCCCTGGAGGTTAATTATTTTCAATAAGTAAGATCCAGATACCTAATACAGTCTGAATTTAAATTTGCGGGTACTTTTTTATCTTAAAGATAAAGGATCCATCTATTACAAGCCTTTACATGACCTATGCATGTGCAGACTGATCAAGTCATCTTGTAATTCTCAGAGAGAGTCTTCCAAGTTTCAAATTATTATCTGTCTTCTAAATAAGGCACAATTTCACAGAATCAATAAGGTTGGGAGGGACTTCTCAAGATAATCTAGCCCAACCCCCAGTTCATACAGGATCAGCGACGGCAGAATGCCCAGCAACATGTCCAGTTGGGTTTTCATTATCTCCATGGATAGCAAGTAGACAACATCTCTGGGCAATCGACTGTATTGTTCAGCCACGTTCACAGTAAAAGCACGTTTTCTTATGTTCTAATGGAATTTCCTGTGTTTCAGTTTGTGCCAATTGTCTCCTATTCTGTCACTGACAATCACCGCAAAGAGTCTGGCTCCCTCTTCGTCCCTCTGTCCCATCAGGTACTTCTGAGCCTTCTCTTTTTCAGCCTATGCAGTTTCAGCTCACTCAGCTCCTCCTCATGCAAAAGATGCTTCAAACATTTGATGCTACCTACCTTAAACATCTCAACATCTTTCTGAACTGTAGATACTGGAATGGAATAGAATACTACGATATAGCCTTCAGCTAATTCATTAGAAAAGGGGATACAACTCCTCAATTAATATGCCCCTGCTTCTGTATGCAGGTAGTACATTCTGTCTCATGGTTGCAAACACTGTAGATGGCAATACACATTTAAGTCTGCCTCTAGTCAGCTCTTCTGCTTTGTATGATACAGTCTCATGCCACCTATACATTAAACTCCTTTGCTCCTAGACATACACTAGGGAAGATGGGGGAAGGGCAGATTTACAGAGACAGGGTAATCAGGACAATGCAGCTCACATCAGGATGCCTCCAGCAGGTGCATGCAGCTGGGGAAGTGCTCACGGGACATGACAATAGAGGATCTGCTTGAACCCCTCCTGGGAAACCGGCGTGCTCAACTACCTTTCTGAAATGCCCATACACCAATACACGCAGCATGGGGAATAAACAGGAAAAATCAGAGATCTGTGAGCAGTCACAGAGCCATGATCTCATTGCAACTATAGGAACATGGTGGGATAGCTCACATGACCAGTACGCTGTCATGGAGGGCTATGTGCTTTTTAGGAAAGATAAGCCAGAAGGTGAGGTGGTGGGGTTGCTCTTTATGTGAGAGAGCAACTGGAAGGTATTGAGCTCTGCCAAGGGGTGGATGAAGAGGGAGTTGAGAGCTTACAGGTAAGGCTTAAAAGGCAGGTTAATATGGGTGACATTGTTGGGGGTGTTTACTACAGGCCACCGGATCAGGAAGTCACTGAGGCCTTCTACAGACAGCTGGAAGTAGCCTCACAATCACAGGCCCTGGTTCTTATGGGGAACTTCAACCACCCCAATATCTGCTATGAAGACAACACAGCTAGGCACAAACAGTCCAGGACATTTCCACAGAGCATTGATGACAACTTTTTGACACAGGCGATGGAGGAGCCAATAAGGAGAGGTGTGCTGCTGGACCTTATAAACAAAGACAGACTGCTTGGAGATGTGAAGGCTGGGGGCAGCCTTGGCTGCAGTGACCATGAGACAGTAGAGTCCAGGATCCTGTGAGGAGAAAACGGCAATAAGCAGGATTGCAACTCTGGACTTGAGGAAAGCAAACTTTGGCCTCTTCAGGGACCTACTTGGAGGAATCCCATGGGTCAGGGCTCTAGAAGGAAGGGGGATCCAAGGGAGCTAGTTAATATTCAAGCATCACTTCCTCCAAGCTCAAGGACAGTGGATCCCTATGAGTAAGAAGTCAAGCAAAGCAGGCAGGAAACCTGAATGGATGAGCAAGGAGCTCCTGGCAAAACTCAAACAGAAGAAGGAAGTATATAGAATGTGGAAAAGGGGACAGGACACTCGGGAGGAATATCAAACCTTGTCAGAGGATGTAGGGATGTGACAAGGAAGGCTAAGGCCCATTTGGAAATAAATCTGGCAAGGGATGCCAAGGACAACAAGAAAGCCTTCTTCAAATACATCAGTAGCAAAACAAAGACTAAAGAAAATGTGGGCCTGCTGCCGAATGAGCTGGGTGCCCTGGTGACGAAAGACACAGAGAAGGCAGAGTTACTGAATGCCTTCACTTTATTCTTTACTGCTAAGGCCAGCCCTCAGGAATTCCATATCCTGGACACAAGAGAGAAAGTCTCCAGACATGGTCCTCCAGACCAACGAAGACTTTCTCTTGGTGAAGGAAGATCAGGTTAGAGATTGTTGAGGCAAACTTGACACGCACAGTTCCATGGCCCCCAATGGGATACACCCACAAGTGCTGAAGGAGCTTGCCAGTATTATTGCTAGGGCACTCTCCATCATCTTTGAGAGGCTGTGGAGAACAGGCAAGGTGCCCGAGGACCAGAAGAAAGCCGATGTCACTCCAGTCTTCAAAAAGGGCAAGAAGGAGGATCCAGGAAACTACAGGCCTCTCAGACTCACCTCCACCCCTGCAAAAATGATGGAACAGTTCATCCTGGATGCCATCTCTAAGCATGTGGAAGAAAAAAAGGTGATTAGGAGTAGTCAGCATGGATTCAGTAAGGGGAAATCACGCTTGACTAATCTGATAGAATTAATATGATGGAATGACTGGCTGAGTGAATGAGGGGAGAGCAGTGGATGTTGTTTACCTTGACTTTAACAAGGCTTTCAACAAGGTCTCCCATAACATCCTCATAGGTAAGCTCAGGAAGTGCAGGTTAGATGAGTGGATGGTGAGGTGGATTAAGAACTGGCTGAATGGCAGAGTTCAGACGGTTGTGATCAGCAGTGCAGAGGCTAGCTGGAGGTCTGTAGCCAGTGGTGTCCCCTAGGGGTCAACACTGGGTCCAACATTGTTCAACTTATTCATCAGTGAGTTTGTTGATGATACAAAACTGGGAGGAGTGGCTGATACACCAGAAGGTTGTGCTGCCATTCAGAAAGACCTGGACAGGCTGGAGAGGAAAATCATGAAGTTCAACAAAGGCAAGTGTGGGGTACTGCACCTAGGGAGAAATAACCCCATGAACCAGTGCAGGTTGGGAGTTGACCTTCTAAAAAGCAGCTCTGCAGAAAAGGACCTGGGAGTCCTGACGGACAAGTTAACCATGCGACAGCTATGTGGCCTTATGGACAAAAAGGCCAACAGTATCTTGGGCTGCATTAGGAAGTGCTGCCAGCAGGTCAAGGGAGGTGATCTTCCCCCTCTGCTCAGCTCTGGTGAGGCCACAACATAGAATCACAGAATGGTTTGTGTTGAAAGAGAACTTAAAGATTACTGAGTTCCAAGCCCCCTGCCATGGGCAGGCGACACCTTCCACTAGACCAGGTTGCTCAAAGGCTCACCTCATACAGCCTGGCCTTGAACACCTCCAGGGATGGGTCATCCACAACTTCCTTGGGCAACTTCTTCCAGTGTCTCACCACCCTCCCAGTAAAGAATTTCTTCTGTATATCTAGTCTAAATCTACCCTCTTACAGTTCAAATCGAGAGTACTGTGTCCTGTACTTCTAGGCTCCCCAGTACAAGAGAGTACATGGCACTACTGGAGTCCAGAGGAAAGCTACAAAGATCATCAGGGGACTGAAGCATTTCTCTCATGAGGCAAGGCTGAGAGAGCTGGGCCTGTTTAGCCTGGAGAGGAGAAGACCGAGAGGGAACCTTATCATTGTACACATGTATCTAAACAGAAGGTGTCAAGAGAATAGGGCCAGACTATTTTCAGTGGCAGGACAAGAGGCAACAGGTGCAAACTGAAACACAGGAAGTGCCCTCTGAATATGAGGAAAAACTACTTTACTGTGAGGGTGACAGAGCACTGGAACAGGTTGCCCAGAAAGGCTGCAGAATCTCCCTTCTCCAGAGATATTCAAAACCTGTCTGGATGTGAGCCTGTGCAATGTGCTCTAGACAACCCTGCTTGAGCAGGGGGGAGGCTGGACTGGATGATCTCCAGAGGTCCCTTCCAATCTTAACCATTCTGTGATTCTGTGTGACTCTGTAATGCTGTTGGCTGTGCTAAAATCCATGCTAGTGAAATGAGTGCATTCTACTGAGCGTCCTGATCAGGCTTTGTAACCAACTAGTTCATTACTTACTGCTAATCCTCTGTCCTATCTGCAAATTCTATCAGTGCTGATCTTACACTTTCTCCCAGATCATAGACAAATATACTGAACAGCACGGAACCAAAACAGAGTTCTAAAAAACTAACTAGAAAAATCCACAATAGGATCGTCATCTTCCATTTACAGTTAGTTTTATAACCTGTCATTTAACTAAGTATACTTCTTAAAGGTTATATTGATTTTACTTAGTGGTATCTTTCTCCTAAATCAGAATGTCATACAGTAACAAGCCAAGCACCTTTTATAACTCTATCAGGCAAAGTTGTGTCTACCATTACTACTGGCTTTAATGATGCACAGAGAAACTCCATACATGGACCAGGATCCATTTTCCTGACAACGGTACAAATACTGTAGTGCACCAAGTACTGTACCATATCTGTCTACACTTTAATAAATCAATTTAACTTATAATCTCCACAAAAAGAATAGTAAATTTGTTTGACAAGGCTGACTTTATGCTGTTCGGAGGGACCTGGACAAGCTCAAAAAGTGGGCATGTGAATCTTGTGAGGTTCAACCAGGCCAAGTGCAAGGTCCTGCACAAGGGTCAGGGCAATACCCAGTATCAATACAGGCCTGGGGATGAAGGGACGGAAAGCAAGCAGCCCTGAGGAGAAGGACTTGGGGGTACCGGTGGATGAAAAGCTGGACATGAGCCAGCAACGTCCACTGGCAGCCCAGAAGGCCAATTGTATCCTGAGCTGCACTAAAATAAGTGTGGCCAGCAGGTCGAGGGAGGTGATTCTCCCCCTCTGCTCCAATCTGGTAAGACCCCACCTGGAGTACTACATCCAGTCCTGGAGTTCTCAGCACAGGAAAGACATGGACCTGTTGGAGCGGGTCCAGAGGAGGGCCACAAAAATGATCATAGGGATGGAACACCTCTCCTATAAAGAAAGGCTGAGAGAGCTGGGGTGGTTCAGCCTGGAAAAAAGAAGGCTCCAGGGAGACCTTATCTTGGCCTTTCAATACATAAAGAGGTCTTATAAGAAAGATGGGGACAAACTTCTTAGCAGGCCCTGTTGCGAAAACACAAGGAGTAGTGGTTTTAAACTAAAAGAGGGTAGATTCAGGCTGGTTATAAGGAAGACATTTTTTCCTATGAGGGTGGTGAAACAGTGGAACAGGTTGCCCAGAGAGGTGGTAGAGGCCCCATCCCTGGAAACATTCAAGGTCAAGGTGGACGGGGCTCTCAGAAATCTGATCTAGCTGAAGATGTCCCTGTTCATTGCAGGAAGGCTGGACTAGATGACCTGTAAAGGGCCCTTCCAACCCAAATAATTCTGTGGTTCTATGATTCTTCCGTAAAACTGTTCCCAATGGCCTGAGTTATAGATAAGGTCATATTGAATTAAGACAATGTTCTTTGATTTTACCTAGAACCAATGCTAAACTAAATTACATTTAACTGATGCATGGCCATTCCGCTTACATTTTCTAACTAATGGCAGAAGTTTAGGATTATCCATTCCCTGGAGTTTTGAACTTGTTCAGCTACTTTCCACTAAATGTTCGAAAATAATAACATTAATTAGAGCACATATTCATCTACTTTGAGGCCTACAAACAATAAGCCAGGACATAAAGACAGACCTAGAAATTGCATCTCATTAGTTCTATTTGACTTGCATATTGCTAAAAACTGTACACAGCTGAAACGGAAGTTATCAGACAGTCCACGAATCTACATGGAAGTGAACCTTATAGTAAGTCTTAGTTTCTAACAACCTACAAACACAGCTGAGGATTTTGTCAGGATTAGATGATTTATCATGCGACTTTCCATGGATTCTCAGAGAACTCATACTGTTCTCTCCCCATGAACGTAGGCATGGTAAGTTCACTCTCTTTTACCACACTGCCTATTTCTACAACACTCGTAGAAACACAACTGCCTTCCAAGACTCTAACCCTGTGGTAAACCAGACTGAAAATATCCAGTAGGTAGAGAGGCTATTAAGAAACTTAGTTTTCCGACTTGGATTTGTACACCAATGGGTAGAAAGTACCTGGTTAGCACATGAGACTATGCCAGAATAGACTCAAGTGCCATCACCATTTATTTGTGAGAAGATAGTCATGTAAGAAGAAGGAAAAGAGGCATAGAGGCAAAGAAAGCTAAAATATTCCTTGATAATGTCAAATAGAGTATTTAAAATATTAGAACATGGCGGGGGGGGAGAGTCAACCATTTCTTTAAAAAGCCTGTTTACATTAGAACTCCAGTATTCTCTGTTTACAGCTGCCAACATACACCAAAAAAAGTACAGGGATCTGTAGCCTGCCACAGCTGCTACTAATACAATAATCTTTTTGCAGAGCAACACAAGCTGGAAGTCTCATCTCTGTCAGTACAGAAAAGAAGAAAGCAACTCAGAGGTCCTTTACTTGCAGCATTTGCAGCCTATGCTCCTGTATTTCCAGCACATTAGGTTTGAATTGGACCCATCTTCATCTTCAGACTGAACACTCTGCTCATTTTAAGGAACAAGATCATTACAAGCAAAAGGATGTCTCTGAAAGCAAAGTCAGGTAAAATTTTGCTTTCGGATGATCACGCTTGCATCCCACTGAAATCAGTAGAAAAGTTTAAACTGACGGAGAATTTGTCCCTGCAAAGTCTGTTCTATTTTACTTAACTGATACTGAAAAGCGTAACAGAAAAACAGTACTTTCTGATGTTCAAGGTCCCAGACTGGGATTCAGCTGACAAATTACAGACTTCAGTGTCAGTCACTGAAAAGTTCACAAAGCAGTTCAGGCTGCATAATTTTTCTGATCTGTACCTGTTTTCTCCTTCCAGCATTTCTCTTATCCTATGTAATAAACACATAAATACTTCAAACAGGGATAATTTCTTAAGAGATTTGTACAGAGTGTGTCAAACCAGGATCCTAATGCCAGTTGTGATCCTTCAAATGTTGCTGTAATGTAATTAATTATGCAATATACAAAGCCTTATCTGTTGAACTAATTAATACTAGCAGGTGTTACCAGTTAAATCTCCAACAGACTGAGCTGCTGATAGAATGTATGTCCTCTTATGTTGCAAACTAAAGGACACGAAGAAGGCAAGCAGCAATGTGGTAAAAAGAGTTTCTATTTTCTGGCACAAAAAAATTTGAAAAGCACTTTGATCATCTCTTGACCAAACATTCTAGATACTAAAGAAGGTTTCTCCAAGTTTTCTTGGATTCTTCTCCCCTATCATTCCTTCACCATAGGATTAAATATACTATTCTAATGCATTCACATTTACAACAGCCACATAAGATACGAAAGAAAGAACTAGGTGGTTTTGTTTTATAGATGTGAACTGAAATCTCTAATAGACTTAGTTCAATTACGTGCCCCAGCCACAGACTGGAACCTTAGCTTTTTGCCAATACATGACTGATGGACACTCCAGAAAGCAAGGGGATTCAGTTATTCACCTTGCCCTGTGATACCAGCTCAGCTTTTCCAAACAAGGCTGAAAGGAAATAACTGGAAATCTGTCACATGGAACTACTGATTCTTTGTGGAACAAAGGGGCCCCAAAATCATACAGGATGCACAGTATGTATAAACCTTGGCTATGCTGGTCCATCGGACTCTGAGGTGGGCCCATTCCAGGGTGAGGAGGTCGCATACTCTTCATGGAGCCACAATGAACGTCTTCAACCATTCCTTTTTCATGTAAACCATCAATAGACTGTGAAAACAAAATAAACATTTATATAGAGATAGTATACAAATTCACTAAAAAAATCCAAAGGACCTGTAACTCAAAATCTAAACAAATACATAAAGAGTAAAGAGTACAAACTTCTCTTAACTTAAATACAATGGGAACCCGTATCCCGGAATCAGACATTTAGGGAAGCGCAGAGCACCATTAGACTGCTGTTTCCTTTTTGCCTTTTTTTCCTCCTCATGAACTGTTTGGCAACGCAAGGGAGGCAAACTGTCCAAATATTAACACACAAACTGTATTGGCTTAATATTACAAAGCAGTGTAACATACACCAACTTATGAAAGTACAGCCTGTAGCTTGACTCGAGTTATTTTTAGCCCAAACTTTGCCCTTTCACTCACCACTCTACTGGAATGCCCCAAGCACTGCTTCTCTTGAAAAATAAAGATGACATTGCAGGACATCACCTCTTCTTTGCAGGCAAAACCAAGGACAGGCAGCCAAGGAAGGGAAGATAGTTCTGCACAAATATTTGTGTTTCCCATAGTCCCTGCCACATCATTCACTCCCCAAAAACTACAGTTCCCACGGTATTTGCAATGGAAAAGAGGGCCAACTACCTTCTTCAGAGAGTGAAGAGAAGACAGCTCGGGGTCAGAAAAACATGCTGAAGGCATGCAAGGCACTGCAAAAGGCTCCATATTAGAAACTGAAGAACTTTGAATGTGGAAAAGGGGGAAAAGTTAACATTAGAAGGAAGATGTCTTAAGAAAACTAAAAAGTTTTACCCGAAAGCAAAAATTACATTGGGTCCCTAACTAGGGAAGAGATTATGCTCATCAACCTCTAAGTTAGAGCCCTGCAATGTTTGTGTTAGCAAGGAACATGCTGGCACCACTTACTTATCTTCTCTCTACAGAAATAACGCAGTTCTGCCCCTGTCCGTAACACATGCATACACGCACACTAAATACTGTTCTTGAAAAACCTACTGTGAAGGACAACCATGCAGTCTGTTTTACCTAAATGCACACCTATTGAGACGTCTTTTTTTTTAGAAGAGTTAAGAGAACTTACTCCAGTGGAAAATACAGTTAACAAAGAGAGTGTGCAAGAAGCTACATCAAGTCATACAAAAAAAGGCATTCTCACATTTCTTCTTTTTGAGCACATGAATCAATTTAAGAAGAACTAAACACAGGTCATCCTTTCTACAAAAGAAAAAAACAATCCTAAATTTTAATTTGTAAACCCTTCATATAAATTTTCCACTTTCCATTGTAAAAATCAGATTTGATTGAAAGTATCATTACACACATGGGGTCTTTTTTTTGTTTATCAGCATTTTTGAGGGATTTCACCATCCTTTTTCCTTATCAGAATATATGGGTTAAAAGGAGAAAAGTTATGGAAAAGGAGAAGTAAAATGGTTGTTTTTGTTTCATCAAATTGTTGTCATGACAGTATAAAAACATTTGTGAAAAGAACTTGTGTAAGAAAAACACCTGTTACTCGAGAAAGCTATTTTTGACTACAAGAACTTGGGATATCGAGTAGAAATGTAGAGACAGATGACTGGCACCTTAAAAATAGTTCCACTGTGCTAATCAAGTAAATCCCAGTGCCCTTTTCTGAGGTATGAAGATTCCTCCCTCTCCCTTCTCCCCTACTTAACAAAGACAACCAAAGCAGAAGAGAACGCTTAGTTCACATTCTGTGCAGGAAGTTGCACCTGATTTCCACAACAGAGGACTCTAGCCATACACATCCGTGGTATGACTGCAGGGATGGGTGTCACTGCACTAATGGGTGGCAACCATGAAAACCTCTGTGGATGCAGGCAGCTCTGGTGGTACTAAGATGGGACACAGCATGCATACCCAGGGCACCAAAAGTACCAGTGTATAGGAGATAAAGGAGCTGGCATTAACAAAGAGCAGCAGTGAAGAGGAAAACAAATATGTGGCATTTCAAAAAGAGAATTTAAAAAAAAATCAAACAGGAACAGAAAGGCAAAGATGTGACTATCAATTGAAGGAATGCTTCTATGGAAAGAATTGATCAAAAGAATGGGTTTTTGTAAGATAAGTATTTTGAAAAAAACCCAAAACTTCTAGCAAAATGAAAAGTCTAATGAAAGAGAGCCTAAATATAGCAAGAAAGACATTCGCTTCTGTGTGCTTGCAGAAATTATGCTGTGAAAAAAATGAAAGTGAAATTCATGAGAAACAGATTAGGAAAGGCAGAACTGATGAATCAGTTTTTTACCAGCAAAGCTGTAAAAGACAAAGACAGCGTAAACTTCCTTGAAGGCGAGATTCTTTTTATTATCACAGTACTGCTAAATTATGCAAAAAGACTTGTCTTTCCAAGAATATTTTTCACCTACTGTCTATGGAAAAACTCTACAAAATAGGGGAGACAATCCAGCAGAGGATTACAAGAACTGAAATATAGTTCTTTTTCGAAACTTCTTTGAACCACTGTGCAATTAAGAGTTCAATGATAACTTTATGTAACAGGTTAAAAAATATATTTCTGTAAATCATTCGGTCCCATATAAATTATTAAAGGTATCTTCCGCAATGGCATTGCTGGCATGACAAATGTAACCTATACTAACCAACAAAGTACTACTACCACATTGGGGTACTTTTTTTAAAATCCTTTCAATATGACAGAAGGGAAATGGGCAGTTGAGACATTTTCACCTTTGACTACACATTACTATTTTCTTTGATCCCTGTTAGTAAGAACGAGCACAGAACAGGCCAGATATAAAAAAGAGTGCTTCCAGAAAACGTAGTGAGGGATGAGCTTCAGCTGTGTGCAAGCCCACACCTACAGACTTGGCAGACTTACAGACTTTACGTAACACCTAAAGCATAAGGAACATTTTTCCTGCACTGCTTTTACTCGATTTAGTAACTAAGGTCTTCTCACAGACAGCATGGCATCACCGTTTGACCTATTTCCAGGTAAACTGTCAGATTACAGTGCGTTTGTTTCCCTTCTCCTTCTTAAAACAAACAAAACATCAGCCTTGGAAACAGAGACTTAAGACCAAGTACCAAACTAGATTTCTTCTAGACTATGCATCCTCTGTACCAACAAAAATTACATAGACCAAACAGCAATGTGTTGTCATCTAACTGCACAGCATAACTGAATGTCTCACTGTTAGACAAACAGTGGTTGTCCTTGCAGCAGGGACTTGGCCAACAGTTAATGTCTTATAAACCACTAAAACACCACTTTACACGAGGTCTCTGCTGGTTTTTCAAGGCTGGGAACAATACTTTCTTTCCATGTTAACTAATGTAAACACATACAATAAAAATAAGGCAGGAAATACGCCTCCTGAATAAAAAGGTGTTATTTCCCAGACCATAATAGAATTTTAAGATTCTCAGAATGTCTAATGTGCACAGATCTGTTAGCCAACAATATCTGAAATGGGAAACAATTTACCTTCTGTTTTAAATAAACATCTGAGTGCACAAATAATATATTTAGTAAAAACTACCACTCTGCATAAAAATTTTTTCGGTCACTCACTTTTTCTCACTCACCCAAACAGTAATATTGCCTATGACATAATAGTAATTCTTCCACAGCCAGTAATCATTTACAGTACACCCCATTACAAATTCACATGAGATGTGATTATACATCACATCATGATTAAATTGAAGGGAAAATAAACCAAGAGCTCATACTACTCTTCTCATCCCCCAAGTAACAAGCACACAAATTGACCACATGCACTGTTGTCGTAACTAAGAGCAGAGCAGTTAAAACCATGTAGCCCAGCTGGTGCACCAGAGCATGGACAAGGCTGTATCAGTCCAGCCTGAAAACACCTAACCCTGTTTTGCCTCCACAGGAGCTTGTATGTGGACGCTGAGGAAAAGTAAGATTAGGGCAACCATGTAACAATGCTTTCCTTTGATATCTTCCCAGCTTCCAAATATTTCCACCTCATGAGACCCTCTGAGGCTGTTATGGTTTGTCCATTTCGCAACTCCCCCCTCCTGACAGACTTCTAAGCATTTCTCCTCAAATGTAGCTGTCTTGCATCCAAGATACACTTCGGTAAAAGCTGGAACTGTATTTCTCTGGCAATTTGATCAATAGTGTAAAGATCACTTAAGAAAGTAGCAAGAAAGATAGATAATTTATTGATCCTGTCAAAACTGTGTTATGTAAATCAATAGTAAATTTTTCTGTGGAAGGGTTTTCTGGTTACTAAGGGAATACACAGTTTTCATATTAACTGTTGTTTAGTAAACACATTTTAGGAATTATGATTCACTAACATCACTTTGTATCAATCTGTGTTTGCTCTATTGGATATTTTGGATTTTTTTTTTTTGCATTATATTATTCTTTGTAAGCTAGTTAAACAACTAACATAGAAGGAAGCTGCTTCACTAACCAGTTTGTGAATTTTAAAAGTAAGAACCAGATCCCATCACATACATAGGGTGAGTACCCCACAAGCAATTGCCTAACTGGGACACTTTTTGTGCAGTCTCCCACATTGATGGCATTTCATTAGGAAAAAAAAAATTAACTACGTTACATTGTGAAACATCAAACTGCTTTATGTAAGCCTAAGCAGAAACATGTTAACTTGGTCAAACTGCAGGTGGCTGACCATTTTTTTAATTACATTGAACAAAGTTCAAGTTAATATTTGCAAAATAGTCTAGAGGCACCCTTCCACAGCATTTCTTAAAACAGACCTCGGCTGTCACAATACACTGTTTCTGTGGTTGCATAGCAAAACAAGACCAGAAAACTGATCTTGACTGAAAAATTAACCAAGACAAATTTTTTTTTTTTTCACCTGGATCAGTTCAACAATCCCATTTTCTAGCTTAGTCTCACACACACACATGAAAGCATGCAGGAACCCCTGAAGTGGCAACTTACAGGACAGCAAGGCTGTTGCTACTAAAATAAAGACTTGTGAAATTACAGCCTTTGTGCCACTACCAGAATCAGGGTACAGAAACTGGAAAGTAATTTACTACAACTATACTGACTGGTCATCTTTGAATTAGCTATTCAAACTCTTCACATTGATGGTGCATTTTTCAAAATATTTCAATGCCACCTCAATGGAATATTTTCTACTCTGGCTCAGAGAAATTCTGAGATGCTTCTAAAGCCTCTGAAAGAACTTTGTGGGATGACATTTGTTGGTCTGTTTCTAATACTAACATAGCATTAAATAGCTGAAGAACACATAAGGCGAAACACGATACAGTAGTTTAAAATATCATATATGGAGCATTCAACCGTTCTAATGGAAAATGCCTCATGCTGCCCTCTTCTGTAGGTACAGAATCTCGTGCAAACAGAAAGAAACAAGAGAACTGAAGGATATAGAAACCTTAGCTGCATACAAAGTTTGGGGCACTCACCAGAGTACTGGAAGCTTGGGGTGGAACTGACCCCACAAACAAGGAAATGCCAGTTGCAAATGTCTAATCTGGCTAACAGCTAAATTACATGCCTCAAGATTCAAATGCAAAAGTTTTAGTTACTGAATGTATTGACCACTCAGAAACTACAACACTTCAGATAAACAAGCAGCTGGATCATGGCCTCGTTCATTTCAGCTGTCTTTGTGCTATTAGAAATTTTAATTATACAGTTCTTCATGAAAAAGATGGTAGTGTCATGTCCCTACTGACCAGACACTGCTTTGTTTTAATGAATGAAACTGATCCATATGTGAAAATGGCAACATGAAGAAGCTGCCAATTCACGAGGAAAATTAAAATATGTTTATATTACTTTAAAACTAATTTTTAATTGTAAATTTAATTTTTTTCTATGTGCATGTAACAATTTCGAGTGGAATCAACAACAGCAACCAAAATGTCTTCGAGATCTTGGCTCCATACGCTGTTACTGCATATTTCTGACAGTAGAACACCGGTGAAACTGAAATTATCCTAAGCTCTGGTACACAACCAAATAAAAATGACAATACATAAAGAGCTTATTCTCACAAAGGAAATTCCACACAAGCAAAGATTTTCTCAAAGTAAAATACATTAATGACAGTCTAAGCCCACATGTAATTTTAAGGGTATGACAACAACCACTGGAGTGCAATTATTCACATGTTCTGCACTACACAGTTTTAAATTCCTTAGTAAGATGGAGCCTTTATAAAATAATGTGGAAACCAGGTTTTTCAGGAACATACCGGAGTAAATAAATCTGAAAGCACAAGCCCTTTAAGAACTAAAAATATTAGTTGAAAAAAATCATGTGAAACTAAAAACCACCCCAGAAAAACACAAGATACACACAAACAGACAAGAAACAAACCAAAAAACAAAACAAAGCAAAAAAAAATCCCACAAAAAAAAGGTGGTTACCATAAGATTTTAACACTATGGTTCCATTTTTTTTCCCTAGGAATGTCTACCTTACTGAAGAGTACAGTTTACAAATGCAGACTTGCAAAACACTAACTCTGTAGTTCAAAGTAGTCTACTAAGAAGAAGGAAGCTGTGTTTTATCTGATATACGCATCATCTTTAGTAGTAAAGACTGAAGTAGGAGTGTAGCTGCAGTTTTGCAGGCGATACATGATGTGTAACAGCAGTTATGCAAGTCTAAATGTAGTGTAAGCAGTTTTTAAAATCACTGGAGAGAACTTGTAATAAACTATTACCTTATGCATTTGGTGCATGCCTTCCTGTGGATAATCAGTAGGCCCCATTGTCGGCATTGGGTGCGGGACACTGGGCGGACCAGGACTTGGCCCCATCATGCTGTGAACTGAGCCAGGAGACGGCCCTGGTCCTGGGCTAGGTCCTAGAATCGGTCCAGGTGAAGGTCCTGGTCCAGGGGAAGGACCAGGATGAGGCATGGCGCCAGGGTCTGTAGGCGTGGACATCTATTTGTTGTCTCCTTTTCAATTAGCAGAATAGTTCTAATAACAAAAACAAAACAAAACAAAAACAAAACCAGAATTTCTATGTCACATTAGGGGCATCGAAAAAAATGTAATAAAATCTACTGCCAATCATCACACACAGATGCACATACACATGCAAGCTTTCATCAGCAATGCTTAAATGATCCTTAAGGCTGCACATTAGTTTGACCATCCTTCTAAAAAGATCACTGGAAAGATAAAGATCCTGATAGTTAGTCAACTTCTGGATGTTCATGTTACTCAGAGAACAAAGCAGCTGGTATGCCATGAGAAACACCTACCAGAAGGAATGGTAATTCATCTGACTTGCTATCATCAGACGTATCACATGGGGTCAAGCACAGTACTACTGAAGGCAGGGAAGATAGCCAGCCACCTCTGTAACATATGCATGTCCAAAAATCGCTCCCTAAGCAGATATGACTGCACTGAAATTTGTAATTAAATAATTCATTGTAATGCAGCAAAACAACTATTAAAGCGATTAGTAACACTATTTCCTGACTTTTTTTTAAGTTAGATATAAATGTAGGAACTCTCTGGTTATCTCTGTATGCAACCACAGTATCAAATGAAACAGACCACATAAAAGACAATTACTTTGGAGTGAAAAGTTATAATTCACTTGAGGGGTTCCACTGATGTCACAAACCAGGAGAGTGCAGCTCAAGTGGCCTATAAAACAGTAAGTGCCCCAAGAACAAATGACAGTCTTTTACAGGCTGGAAAAGCAACTATTGCTATACTTTTATTCGCGTGTTCTTAGTATAACAAATTGATGCAGGGTACAGGCTTGAAATATGCTTCAGTTGTCTGAGAACTTTCATCAGTCTTCTTCAGTTTTCTGAGAACTTTTATCAATGTCTAATACTGGGAACTTTTTGTTCAGTAATGTCCAAGTATTGTATCGCAGTGACACAGCTGCCACTTTTTAATAAAACTGATGGTCAACTGCTGCCAACGAGATCAGTCATGTTTCTTCGTATTCCCCACTCCCAAAAGCACCATTTTCACATTGTTTGATCACATAGTGATCTCATTATTTGCATAGTTAAGCCAGCAAAAAAGTAATTCTATATTAAAAGGAAAAAAACCAAATACCAAACCATCTAGTGACTCAGGTTACTGAACTGACTTTCTGAAAGGACAGACAAATCCCAGTGCCAGCACAAGGAAGCAAGTAGGATCACCACTTTCAGCGGTAGCTGACTATCACACGCACTTAGCCTGTTCCCTGTATTTGCTCTGCACGTAGTTTTAAAGTAAGGTTACCTGCCCATGATTACTCGTCCTTTAATAATAAAGTCAATACAATGAAAAATGAGTCTTATTAAAAAGCATTCGATTTCAGTACATTACAAGGTACTTACAATGTAATGGTACATTAGACAGCCTAAGACAACTCCCTGTCCCAGCCTCTCTCTCCTTACAAAACTTATCACAGAAGAGTGTTCCACCTTCCACATATGGGTTTAACCGTTACCCATAGTTAGCAGTAATTACTTTCTAACATGAGTTAAGTGGTGTAACCCTGTTATGACACTGCTTATATAAAGCCAAATTCTTAACACTGGAAACACTCTGGCTTATAGTCAAATTAAGAAATCAAAGTAAGAAATCAAGAAAAACCAAGTACCCTCTCAGGGTTCCCAACAAAGGAGACAGGAGACCTATCTGCAAGACATGTCTTTAAAAAAGTGGATAGGTGCTCAATGCTAACAATCAGGGAATTCAAAGCTTAGAGAACTGATAATCTTTCTTCTTTTGCAAGCATGAGTCTTTACTTATCAGAAGCCACACAGAAGATAAAATGCTACTAAATCACAACCATTTTCATTTACCCCCAATTACCTAGTCAGTCTGTCAGAATCAAAACCGGCTTAATAGATTTTGCTTATAAATTCCTTTTTGTTATGTTTTAATATCTACTACTCTCTTCTGATTCAAGACAACAAAT
Source organism: Pterocles orientalis (assembly GCA_011057875.1). Taxonomy (NCBI): domain Eukaryota; kingdom Metazoa; phylum Chordata; class Aves; order Pterocliformes; family Pteroclidae; genus Pterocles; species Pterocles orientalis. The sequence continues at coordinate 296,463 of WKFP01014246.1, forward strand.
TAGAACAATGCTTAACTCATTTACAATACCCTCACCCAAAACAAGCTGCCTTGGGATTCAATTTCCTTGCAAGGTAAAACACAGAGCTGCCTATGAAGCTCCTCTGCTCAAAACAAAACCCTGTAGTCACTAATGAGTCCCTTACAGCCCTATGACATTACTACAAAAGGAATCAAGTTACCAAATGTTCACAACTGCATACACCGTGTCATAGCTGCCTGTAAGAAGCCTACAGTTTGGCTGTATGAAGGACAACAGACATTTCCACACAACAGAGTGTGTATGAGTCAATCATCACATTGCAAAATGTAAGACTGACACTCACAGCTGTCACTGCAAATTCAGTCCACTTACCAAGGCAGAACCTAGCACCACCACCAGTACCCAGAAAAAATTATACAGAACCACAACACAGTCAATTACAAAACAACTATCAGTATACAGTATCCCAAAATACCCTATTTCACAAAAGACTTCTACCTACACCTACACATTAAAATGGGCATCAAAATCTGCCCCCTCTATTCACCTGTATTTCTAATTCAACTTGCAGCTCTCACAGAAATTAACTGGCTCCAGTCTTAGCTCCACTAGTTACACTGTCATTTACATACAACATTAAATACATCCATTTCCTGTTTGGAAAATTTAAAATGCTTTTAATAGGCTAGCAAGTGCTCAGCCTGTGAAAAACAATACCTTCCAGAGGGGGATGTTGCACCCCTTACACCAAATCAAGTCGCTTCCTTATCTTTCTTTAAGACCAGATAAACTCAGCCAATCTTACATAGTTGTGAATTGTCTGAAGCAGATTTGTGTTCAGAGATTTTTGTCCGTCAAACAATATACTTCTATTAAAAAAAAAAAGCCATTTACAAGACCTGTATCAGGGGAACACAAAATATTGTATTGGAAAATACTACCTGGATGTAAGTAATAAATCCTATCCAAAGATATCCATGGACATGAACAGACAAAGTAATTTTCTCTGGAAATAGTAGTCCACAAAATTAAAAAAAAAAAACAGCCACTGCCATAAACCAGACAGCATTATACATGGCCCTCCCAACTAAGGATCTGTTCACAGAACAGAACTGCTCAAAAGCTTATGATTTAATATATGTCAAAAATAGCTTAATTTATATTTATTGCGACTGAGATTGTATTAAAATCCTACAGAAACTAGGCACCCTGCTCTCATTAAAACTCAGTAAGAGCTAGATACCCAGTTCCTCTAGGCCCTTATAAAAGTCTCACTAAAGTCAAAGCAAGAATATACAGAGACAACAGATGCAACGGTGGCCAGGCTCCATCCAGATAACACTGGTACTAGTTTGGATAGATTCTGATGCCTATAATGAATCATGCAAAACAAAGACAAGTCCCTGCCAAACCCAGTGTTGACCCACTTGTTTGGACTACTTTTTAATGAATAGTGCCTGTTTGAATTACAAAGCAAGGCAGAAGGAGGGAAAAGAAACAGTAAACGCTTCTAACAGATTATAACAACTTTAATAAAATGAGAAAAACAAGTTTCCATCTCATTGTCCCAAATGATAAGGCTGCTGGCCCCGATTCTCAAATGCAGCACATACTGTTTAATTGTTTCTCTAGCGTCCAATCTTACAATTTCCTCAAAACCCTCATGGGAGTAGTGTTACCCACATGACTTGAAGTAAGACATATCTCTTTTTGAACTGTAATCCCTCATCACTTCTTAGGTGTATTTAGATCAACATCATCAAACCTCTTTTGTGAACAGCCCCAAATGGAACTAGTGGGGACTGAATTAGCTGTGGTGAATCATGCAGTTCTTCCTGTGGTCCCAGAGAACCAGAGTTGAGACAGAGAGGAAAAAATCTGTCATTGTCAAGGTAACTTTAGCAAGATGCAAATACAAGAAGAGCCACAAAGCCAAGAGCTAAAGGTGAAGAGAGAGACTTGGGATCACTGTTCAAGTATTTCTGGACCAAACTGTTTAGGACTATTCCCTAAGCATAAATGTTTCTGTACTATCACTTTATATATGCACCTAGAAGGTTTTGCAGATGTAGCTAATTCATTGTAAAATAGGGTCTCCATCACGTCCATGTTTCAGGGCCCACAGCATCCAAGCATACTGCACATATTTTGGTATAAATCTGCTACAAACCCAAAGGTTAAAAGGCATGGATTTCCTTCACATGAAGAAAGTATGCAATATTAGTAGAACCAAGACTAAAACACAGCAGATAACAAACCACCTGCATTACTTTGGAATTCAAAACCAGCTGGACACCTAAAAAGATCCAGAGATTATAGACTGTTCTGACACAGTGCATACACCAAGTCTAAGAACAGATGGAGCAGTTAAGTATTTATTCTTATCTATTCTATATTCTTATACACTCTATCTATTCTTCTAGCTGTTTCGATTCACCATTCAATATAACTTCTGCGTTTCCATGACTGAGTCAACCTAAATTGAACTTCAGCCAGGATGTTTTGGCCAGATCCTCTGCCATGGACAGGCAGTGGTAAGTAAGGAAACTGCACCACTTAGATCTCATGAAAAGTCATGGACCCATGTAACAGCCACATACACACTGCAAAGCAGACTGTAACTTTGCCTTCACAGAAAAATAATTACAGTCTACTTCTCCCCACACATCTTCAACTGAAGCCATGATTCACAGGTGGCTTTGAAAAAATATACAGTGAAAATGTGATACACTACAGGCCTCTATTATACTACCACTGAAATTATAAAATTATAGTGCCAGTGATTTGAAGTAATTGTTTAATCTGCTAATCATAACCAAACGAAAATGTTCAAAGTTTAGGAACTGATTAATAATGAAAGCAGCTTATCATAATTAAAACAAATAACTTACAATACTTAGAGGCAAATCAGTGTTTTGTATTGTACAACCCCCACAACACACTCTGCATTAACATTTGTCAAGAATTAATTATTGTTGTTTCATCAAACAATGACTCAATCAATAAACAGGTTTACATGAAACAACACAACATCAGGAAGGGCAGGAGTCAAATCTTCAACTAATATAAACCAGAGTTATTCAGTTCACGTAAGAGAAGCCAAACACATTAACAGCTCCAAGACTCTGCCCTTCCATACTCGCGTAAATTCACTGTTAACATCAAAACCTTCTGGAAGTGAATTTGCAGTTAAACTACAAACCACAGAATCACAAAAGCTGCACCTTAATTGCTTATCCAGACACTTGGGCCAGAGATAAAACCTCTGAACACTGCTTTAGCTGGTCGTCTAGCTCTCTTTCCAAAAACGGTCTGCACGCACCCCTGTGGAGCTAGCGGAATGGGTGTTGTGCCTACACCAGAAACTTCATTGAGGAGTCGGGTAGTATAAGGTTCCTTTTCACATTCAGGGACAGTTTACTTCAGGATGATAGTGGTATTACCTTCCACCTTCAACCGCTTACAAATACTCTGCTAGAAAATACTACTTCTACTGTGTAGCTGTCTCAGTTTTTCACAAAGCAACTTCTCAATTACTCTAACTTACAGCCTACCCTCTTACGAAAAGCTAAGGTCAGGTCCAAGAAATAACTGTCTAAGAGCTGGGGGTTGAATGTACTACAGACAGTCAAAAGGCATCATCACAAGTCAGAGTTCACACAAGTTGGGTTAAGCTATGCCGCCAGACTTTTGAAAGAGTCTAGAGCACAGACATCTAATCCTTTCTGATGGCTTTGCTGTAGAAGGCAATAGCCTTCAGGAAAGAGGATGGTTGATAGCAGCTGTCAGAATTTTAATTGCCTTATAATGTCACAGCCACAGTAATGGCTGACAATGTGCAAGACCAAGTCCATGTTTGCTACATATGCAGATTCCACTGCACAATTCAGGCACAGAAAAGTGACTCATGACAGCACTGACTGGCTACATATTACATTTCCATACCATGGGCTTTACTAGAGGTACTAACCACTGCTACTGAACATCATCTGCACATTAGATTCTGAAAAACTAAAGCCACAATGAGAGGTAGGCAGAAGGAAAGGTATTTGCCATGCTACTGGCAGGCCTCGTCTTTACTTAAATTGGGAAGGAGGAAAGAAGAGAGAAGCTTGCTTTAAATACAAGTTACTTATGGTAAAACATCAGTGAAGATATGAAAAACATATAGTTTCTGTAAAAAACACACTTATTTTTAACATTTTTTCCAAAAGTCCCAGCTGTAAGTGATCCATCCCAGTGCTCAAACCCTGCAGTGACATAGGAAATACTCTCTAGTAAAGTGGAGACAAACAGGAAAATGTTTACGCCTAGGAAGTGATGACTTTACATACATCAGAAACAAATACGATTTTCAGTAGTAGTCTTCTTATTCTGCTACGTCTGCAAAGTACCAAAGCTGTGTTTAAGTAAGCCTTACTCCTTTTCCTTATTCATCCTTCCTTATTTTATCTTGCAAATAAGGCCTATGCCTTCCTCTGCTGACATTTTCATTACAAGTGATTGTTATGTCATAACGTTGTGTTTACTACTCCACTAAAGGATCAACCAAATAAAAAAATAAACGGATAGAGTTCAAAAAAGGTGGAGGTCCAGGAAACACTCTTTATAACATACAGAACTTCAATTGCAGCAGACAACACAAAAAATATAATGGGCGTCTTAAGAGTAATTTGCAAAAAATGTTTTTGGTCATAAGAACAAAAAGTTTCCTTCTGAAAAGGATCACTAGTTCACAGCAATATTACTAATTGGGACCATGAAAATTTGAAGTAAAAGTGCAGACATTTTTAAAAGTTGCTACTGTGCACATCCTGACCTTAACTTCAGAAGTCCAACAAAAACTGAGAAATATATCTGCAGATATTAATTTCATGTAGACCTTTGACAAGAATATATTTAATATAAGAATGCTAGCTGGAGCACTTCTCTTGTCAATTTTCAAGCCTCAGGTGCTGGTGAAAGCATTTTTTAAACTTGACAAGAAACGCTCACAGACCACTTCAGAAATGAAAAAAAGAAAAGATCTAAGACTGCTTTGAACACACTCTTCTGGAGAATGTTCTATGAAAAACCACAGAAATACCAATCCCAAAGCTGAGACATAACTCATTAGAGAAATACTGCATTTAATGAAGCTTTACCCTCACCTCTGTCAAATTCACAAATGCTGTACAACACACTTTAGATTTCTTTTAAAATGTTCATTATCTATACAGTCTTTTTGCTTTCTACTACTGATATATATGGGCACAAAAATCTGCCTCCAGTCCTACAGTTCTGGTACACCACTTTTTTCCTTAGAATAACAAAAGGACAAAAGAAACAAACGCAAAAAGAGTAACAGGGTAATTAGGTTCCCAAAGAGAAAGTGTGCCTTTATTTGCACAACAATACTAACTTACACAGAAGAGACTGCCCCACCCCGAACACGTAACTAGTATACTACTAAGGGAATTAAATTCCGGTACAATTTTTATTGTCTGGGTCTGAGGGACTGTGGTTAAAACCAAGTAACACTGAAAAAATCTAAAGCAGAACAGAAAAGAGCACAAGTGGAACAACTCCGTGTCATAAATCCCGTACGATTTTTTTTACAGAAGGCATGCAGAGTACTTAAAGCAGTACCAGCACAAAAAAAAAATACTTATTGTTTCAGTTCTTCTAATTTGCTTACCTATTAAAATATTCATCAAAAGATCTTAAAAAGAATAGCAATAAAATAAAGTTTGGGAAGTCTGAATATCAGACATAAACAGCAGATACCAAGGAAAACAGACTTCGGTGCGATCCACGTAGTCATGCTGACACTTAACCACTCTCTCTACCTGACAATAATGCACACTTAGGGGGAAAGAAAAAAACCAAAACACCAACAGTTCCCTGTAACTTCAGTTCCGAGTTTAGAAGAGCCGTAACTTTTACAGCCGTGTGCAGCTTGTTGTTCCACCATCATAAATTTGGGGGGGGG
>WKFP01014246.1:315879-338346 GCA_011057875.1 Pterocles orientalis
CAGGGAACTGCTGGAGAGAGTCCAGCGCAGAGCCACGAAGATGATGAAGGGAACGGAGCATCTCCCTTATGAGGAAAGGCTGAGGGAGCTGGGTCTCCTTAGCCTGGAAAAGAGGAGACTGAGGGGTGACCTTATTAATGTTTATAAATATGTGAAGGGTGAGTGTCAGGAGGATGGAGCCAGGCTCTTCTCTGTGACATCCAGTGATAGGACAAGGGGCAATGGGTTCAAGCTGGAACATCGGAGGTTCCACTTGAATATGAGAAAAAATTTCTTTACAGTGAGGGTGACAGAGCACTGGAACAGGCTGCCCAGAGAGGTTGTGGAGTCTCCTTCTCTGGAGACATTCAAAGCCTGCTTGGATGCGTTCCTGTGTGATCTGATCTAGGTGTTCCTGCTCCGGCAGGGGGATTGGACTAGATGATCTTTCGAGGTCCCTTCCAATCTTTAACATTCTGTGATTCTGTGATGTCAGGGTTACAATCCCTGCCTCAGTGTTGCCTCCATCCATTCTGATATGTGTTCATGGTAACACTGAGGACTATGTCCATGCACCTTTTGCTCCTGACTGCCATCTGCCTTCTCACTGGACCCAGCACTATGAACTAATCATCAAGCAGAGGAAGCTTGCAGTCTAGGTACTTGTGGAAGCCACTGAGATTTTTATGAGAAGTTACACCTGGTTTATAAGTGTATGCTGAAGTGTCAGTTTATGTGTGTTGGCAACATTTGATGCTGTATGTTACTATGCATGGTGTACAGACTGGTTAGCAGAACAGATGCTCAATTGTATTAAACTTGCTGAGAAGCCTTTCAAAAAATCACAGAGAACCTGTGTTTTGCTAGTGAACTTCTGAACCTCGGCTAAGACTGTCTGTATTAAGAATAATTAACAAGGAAGAAAACAAATTTGTAAGTGGGTAGATGCAAGCAGTCTGAGATAGAAGAGTAATAAGCTAACCATCCCCACAGTAACCAAATAAGGTCACATTTAAAACTGGAAGCCAGTACTGGACTGTTGTGTAAGAGAGTCCCAAGATCAAGGAAACAAATATAATCGGTTACAAAAAAGTATACCAATATAGCCCTACTTGTAAGGTATGTAATAAAAAAATAAAGCAAGCTAGCAACAGTAGAGATGCAGTTGTGTAAGGCCTGAAACAGGTATGAAAAACATGGAAATCTCTTGCAAAGCCTTCATTATCCTGCATCATGATAAACAGCTGTTCTGCTTGTACTTAGAAAAGTGTGGTACATCATAACCTTCTCTTGTTTCAGGGGAGTGATAAAGATTCCTGAAACAGGAAGAAATTATTTGAAGTTATGATTAGACCTGTGTCTCTCTCCATCTTTCAGCTCTTCTTCCCACATCCCTCTCACTACTGCCAGCGATTGCCCAGCATATTAGGCTGCTGGGACAGGACTAAGCTTGCTACTTCTGTCATTGTGTGGGACAGCCAGCAGAAGAAAAGGACTTGCTACTTTTGTTGCTCATGTTTGTCTCGACTGCTGCCTTGCATTGCTCAACTTTTCCCTCAGAAGCCAGGTTTAAGGAAGTAAAACTGACTCTTCAGGTTGTATAGGCTGCTGAAGCAGCTGATTGTTGCCATCTTAGCCCAGACAAAACCAGCAGTCTGCTGTTCTAAGTTACTGCCCACTTTGCCTGGGCTAAAAGCTAGTGCTTGCCACTTGCAAGACTCTGATCAGACTGCATTTTAGAACCTAGGAAAGAGCTAAATTCAGAGTAATCCAAATAGAGAATGCACAACTGTGGCTGTTTCTGAAGCCACTACACAGAGGACTTTCCCAAGCAGCCCCCAGAGAAAAAGTGTGGCACAAATCTTTACACAGGACAGGTCCAAACTGGAAGGTTAACCCTAAATGTACCAGTAGCGTGTTAGATTCTGAAACCATCCCAAAAGTTACATAAGAATTGCCCACTTGAAAACCAATTGGCTGGGTGGACATACTTCTTGCTATTTGTGTTGCCAGGCAAGTTGGCCTGCACAGCCAGCCTGTAAACCTGTGTTTGTCACCACATGAAGAATTTTGTAAGAAAAGGTTCAGACCATATGCATGAGTAAGGACAGTAGCAGCCAGATTTCATTTCAGCCCATGAACAACTTCATAGTAAAGTTATCAAAAACACATGGACTGGTGAGGAACAATCACAATACACTGGAGACAGTGGGTCTCATTGCTATGTAGTCCGTGCCCACAGTGAATAACGTTCACAGGATGTGGTACTGTATTACTGTGCCGAATGTAGGGGTAAGATTCCTTTATCAGCATTGTTAATATATCCACAGGTATTCACTGCGCCCTGTCCTGGCACCCACCAAGCAGGTAAAATTCTGGCCATTCTGAAGAATTAGGTATCCCAATAGAGAATGTTGCTCCTTCTACATACTCCTTCTCTTTCCTGTACCTAATTCCTCATTTGCCTTTGTTTTCCTTTTTTTTTCTTTTTTTTTCTTTTTGTTTTTTTTGGTAAATCTGTCTTTAAGTGTGCAGATGTATATGAAACCTATTAGCTTACTTCTATGTTCCCAGTTGGTATGCATGGTGTGTGTGTGTCTGGTAGAAAAAATGGACTTACGTTTATTTGTAGGAGGAGCAGAGGAAGCACAAGAAGAGGTATGAATGAGTGAGAGGCCACAATGGGAGTGAGAAACAACCAGAATTAAAACTAATCAATGGGAGGAAATTCAGAGCAAGCAATGGGAAATGGAGGTTCCTGGCAGCTAGTTGGAAGAGCATTTGACTGCTTCAGTTCTTTTGCCACCTCATGGCTTTTATAGCTTTTGCTAGTAGCTGGTGTGTAACTCTGAAACTAATTTCTATGTGGTGTTTCATCTGATCGGTGTTTTTGGAACATCCTGCATAAGCGTCGTCATACAGAAGCAGTTACCGATTGTAGTTTGTTGGAGGATGATCTCAGGGATAAGGTAAACTGTGTAGAGATTGTAAACAAGTAACCCTCTTAACATGCTGCCTCAGCTCACATACACTTTGTTATTTTCTATTACAGTTAAAGTAACAGTAACCAATTTAAGGAACAAATACCTTAACACAGCTGCAATTGTGGAGAGGTTCTGCTCAACTGAGGAGAAAGGAAGTCAGCTGCCAGAGTTCTTAAATTTCCGTCATTATGAAAGTGTCCTTTTCCAGGCAGGGTTATTCAACGTGTAGGTAGATTATTTCTTCTACATTGTCCAGTAATTTTACTTAAGAAACAATCTGGCTATTAGCAGGCACTGATGAGTAGAAAATTTGCAGTGGAAAGGACTGTGATTGTTACCACAAGCCCTGCGGGGGACCAGTACAACCCACAGATCAGTCAGGAATGGAGGACTGCAGCTATAGTGGGTTTTGTGTCTAATGACCAGGCTTTGATACAGACCCTCTGGAAAAACAAAGCACTAATTTCAAGAATTGGTAAAGATATTAGTGCAGGTGGGACTTGAAATGTCGTGAGTGGAACCTTTCCTGCTTTGTTTCTGAAAGCACACATGTATGGTCTGAGTTCGTCCCTCTTCGAAAATTCTTTGATTTTAAAGTTAAATAACAGCAAGTGAATTGCTGCCAAAGCATTCTGCAACTATACTGCACATAGTTACCACATTTTTTCTCTTCCTGAGAAATACTGCTTTCATTTCTTTTGTACCTTGGGTTAAAGAAAGCAGCATTAATTTGCTGAGTTAGTGAACTGTACCAATGCTCCTGTTCAGATCCCAAACACTGGCCTTCTTATTATGTACTCCTGGTGTACGAAGCTATAGTGACACATGATGGTAGAATTTCTGGCTCAGCATGCCATGGTGGTGAGTTTTCTCCCCCAATATTTCCTTATATCTGCAAGCATACTGTAAAGAAAGAATATTCTTGTGTTTCAAATGTAATTTGACCAAACACACAAATTCTTGGAGACAGATGATCCCCACTTTGAAAGCACAAAGGCAGCGTGCAATTTCTGTAAAAGAAAGAATAAACTGGTGTCAGAGATATGGACAGCTCACAGAAGCCAGCTCTTTATCCCTTGATCTAACCGGTGGAAACATTGCGTCTTTGTTGACATGGCAAATTTCCCCTTGCAGCTCATAAATTGCATTAATTACTTGATGGGAAGAAAAGGGGTATTTTGAGAGCATTCTGTGAAACAACAACTATCAACAAAAATTATGACAGGTAGGTTTAAAAACTTGTGGTTTTAAATTTAGTTTCCATTTAGTAAAAAAATACTTAAAAAAAACAAGCCTTCCAATAATAGATAGTGAAAATAAATAGTGACTTATCCTTGCAACAACTTACTGAGTAACTTGATGGGGTGAAAATACTTGTAGGAGGATGTACTTTGATTTCAAATACCAGCAGGACTCTGTAAACATGTTCAAATCACTGTGCACATAGCAGCTTTGTTTGTGCCTAAAACCTACTCCAGATGGGTTATATATGAATAGAGTACAAACCTCACGCTATTATTACAGTATTATGCAATTAACATCTTCAAAAATTTGTTGAGATACTTTACATTTCTTTCCAATCCCATAGAAATTCTGCTATCCATCCAGTCATAGATTTTTGCATTACAAAGTTATTTTGGTGCCATCTCCAAAAAACACATTACAAATCTGCTGCAATATCGGGCTGTGCTGGTTGGTTTTGCCCTGTGGCTGGATTGCTGATTGGGTAAGCCTGTGACTACATTCAGTTCCAGGAGAGCTGGTTTTTGTTTTCAGTTGGTACAATTCACCATGACTCGCACTCTACTGTCTTCAAGATCCACCACCCTTAACTACTTTTTGGCCCAATTTAAGACTGAAAACAGGGGACCAAGGAGTGGCTGAGTCACTGCTGTTGTGTGCCATCAAGTCTCTTGTTTGCTTATTGGCCACCTGCCTCTGATCTGGATTATATCATACCAAGGATCTGCTCCAGCTGGCCAGAGACTGGGGAATGTGAGCTGTAGTCAAGGATACCTGCAAAGCACTGAGAGCTACAGCAAAGAGTCTTTGAAGAGAAGCACAGGGAAAGGCAAATTAGAGGGAAGGCAAGGGAAAAACAGAGGCAAGGAGCCAATTTCTGATCTCAGCATCACTGATGTCACCAATGAGAATCTGGTCCAGAGAATGCTGGGGGAAAAAGAATAGAAACGGGTCAGAGGGAAAGGTGACAGACAAGCAGAGGTGACAGAGACGAGGTAATTAATCATGTCTCAACTGTAATCTTAATGACCACTCCACTTCAGCACTTGTAATGCCTCTTACTCAGCTAAGAGCACAAAATTAACAAAATCTCTCCAAGAGACTGGCTTGTCCATCATAGCAGCTCCAGCTGCAGATTCATCTGAAGAGCAATGTGTATAGATCTGAGGATGCAAAGATTTAAATCTCCTCATGTTTCAAGTGAAAATCTATAGTAACAACCTTCCTTAAACTTAAGGTCTACTTTCCTGTAATTTTCTGTGCATTTCCAAGGTTGCTTAATTTGCTGGTACTCTAAAGGTAGGTGAATGCCAACAAGCTTTTGTTTTTATTTTTTCAGAGCTTCAACTAGACTTTAGAACACATTATACTCAAAAAAAAAAATAATTCCAACAAACCCACAAACAAATGAAGTATTTTCTTTTGAAAATGCTCATGTGTTGAAACACTGCTGGTGAATCAAAATAGATGAAAATAAATGTTTTGTTTGGTACAAGTTCTTTTTAGTTATTTCACTAAACTATTTGTTCTGAAAGTAGTTTGTCATCTTCTAAAGTAAGAAACAAAAAGTGTGCATGAAGAACTCCTCATTTGCTTCAAAATATTCTTCAAGCTAAAACATATTATTTTTTTAATGAATTATTGGCTCATAGTAACTCCCTCCAAACTCTTTAATTTTACAAACATTTGCCCCAGAAAAATTTTTGGGTAGGTTGACCTGCAATCATAAAACTAAGGGAGAGCTAACAGCCAGTTTCATGCATCTACATATAGCTAGGTTTAAAAAATAGCTAGTATTAAAAAATAGAGTTCAGTTACTGCTTTTCACTAAAGAGCACATGATTCTCTAAAATAAGGCCATTATTTGAATAGCAGTCTGATTTTCAGAAGTGGTTTGAGAAGTCCCACTGAACTGGGGGAAAGGAGGCATTGTCTCCTATTTCTGTTGTGCAGATACTTTTGGAGAGTAGTGTAGGGGAGAGGGACCTGGGGGTCCTGGTGGCCAGCAGGATGACCATGAGCCAGCACTGTGCCCTCGTGGCCAAGAAGGCCAATGGCATCCTGGGGTGTATCAGAAGGGGGGTGGTCAGTAGGTCGAGAGAGGTTCTTCTCCCCCTCTACTTTGCCCTGGTGAGACCTCATCTGGAATATTGTGTCCAGTTCTGGGCCCCTCAGTTCAAGAGGGACAGGGAACTGCTGGAGAGAGTCCAGCGCAGAGCCACGAAGATGATGAAGGGAATGGAGCATCTCCCTTATGAGGAAAGGCTGAGGGAGCTGGGTCTCTTTAGCTTGGAAAAGAGGAGACTGAGGGGTGATCTAATCAATGTTTATAAATAATTGAAGGGTGAGTGTCAGGAGGATGGAGCCAGGCTCTCCTCTGTGACATCCAGTGATAAGACAAGGGGCAATGGGTTCAAGCTGGAACATAGGAGGTTCCACTTGAATATGAGAAAAAACTTCTTCCGGTGAGAGGGACAGAGCACTGGAACAGGCTGCCCAGAGAGGTTGTGAAGCCTCCTTCTCAGGAGATTCAATCTAGCAACAAGATGTGCTATGTTATTTTTCTAACCATTGCATTAGAAAGTACAATAGTTTTTATTGGAATTTTTTAAAGTGTGAATTTAAAGGAGATTCTCTTTGGCTTGAAGCTGACAAATTTTTGTCAAGTTTGAAAAATAACCTCCCACTAAAAAGCACAAGGAAAATTCTACTTCCAATTAATGACGGTCTTAGGAATAACTAAAACAGGTACTGCATATTAAAATCATGCACCTACCCCAAGAAACAAAACCACCATCTGAAGTAAACAGCTTATATTTAAGAGATATTTGAAATTCCCATTTCCAGATTTTTCTGTTGCAGTTTGAATTCTCTTATCCTAGACTCCAGCAACCACCCAAATTTGCAAGTGGAAGCAGTCTTAGGGCCCCAGACTTGAGCCCACATAGAACTGCTGCTCGTACAGGACAGTCCTTGTGATTTCAACAGGGATGCTTGCAGTATGCAGCACTTGTTATATTTACAGATTTCCAGCTTGAAGCCTAAATGAAGCAGGTACTATATTAGAAAATTAACTCAGCTGACTGAGCTTTTTGAAAACTTATTTAAATATGTAAGACATAACTCTCCATATAACATACAAATCCCAGTTTTTCACGCTGCTGGACAAGGTCATTCTCTCCTTCTGAATTGAAAGAAGCTTCAGTGGGGATAGATACTTATTACAAGAAGTCATTAAGGGAGTCAACAGGATTGTATGATTTTCTGTAATGGAAGTCAAATAATGTTATTCAGCAAATATTTATGTGTAAGTTTAGGCAATATCTGTAGAGTTTTCCAAGTTAGTTCTGACATTGAAGAAATTTTAGAATGCCAGATGTCTGCTGTAGTAAGTTTGCAAAATTCCTTAATGCTGTTATTTTTGAAAAATAAATATAATTTTGCTTTTCTTTTCACTACTGTACTTATGTTTCTTGAGTAGAAATAAATTTTGTTTCCCTTTACAGCAGCTGGAGCTGAGTTACACTCCACATCTTTCTGGTGTAGCTTGTCTAAGAACTCACCCAAGTACAATCATTAGGGGCAGAAATTTGTACAGGGCTGCTAGTACAAATGCCAGTGTGCCATATATGCAGACAATCAGCTTCTTATCAGGACAGCTTCTCTACTGGTCCACTGATGAAGGATCTCCCCACAGTGATCCTCCTTGGAAGAGTGATGTGTTCTTTGCTGTACACTCAGTAGAAATATGGGTGAAACCCAGGATGTGATTATAAAGGTTTCTTCCCTTCAAGCTTGATTGGCTTTTCTTTAGCATGTATTAAACAAAAAGTCTATTCAATGCTAAGAGAGGATTCTCCACTTTGCTGGGAGAATGCATCACAGGATGATCATATGCAGCACACCTCCTTGCTTCCCTCTCAGCAATTCATCTGCTCCTGTCTTGCAGTCCTCATAGCTGCTAGCTTGAAGCTGAAGTCCATTCTGCACTGAGTTTGCCCAAACTAGATTCCTCTTCAGATGATTCTCAGTAAAAATAACCATCTTTCAAAGCTGAGTCTATAGTTTCACCCATAAATTGCCAGCACTTGTTGATACAAAGTAATACTTAAGAAGATGTGTATAGTGACGTAGGGCTGGAATTCTCAAATGGTCTGGTTTTGGACAAGTGCTTTGAGAAGTACTGTTCAGTTTCTTATTAATATCCTTTTTGTATGCTGCTTGTGTGAGAAGATTCCCCTGATACGCAGATTGCAGCCAGGAATAACGAGGATGTATAAGGAGCTGTTAGGAATTGAGATGACACCTTTGACATGAATGAGAGCAGGGGTTATGGTACCACTGACATCATAGTAGTGGGGCTGGTGTAATCTGTGGCAGGTTGAGTCATTGCACATTACAGAATACATGCAGATCAGTGCCTTGCATCTTACATAGTGAGGAGAAGAAACGAGACCCTAAAATCCCTAACAAAAACGTTTCTGCTCTGCATTCTGCAATGGAGAATGATATCTGATTAATGTGAAGCATATATACCAGAAATGCATAAAAAATATTTTTCTCTGAGGCTAAAATTGTATTTGACCTGTTAGAAAAAAATTGAATTTATCAGCATACAAACAAATATTTTTTTGTGCTGGCGGTGCCTGCTATTCTCCAAAAGGGTAGTCTAGTTGTTCATAGTATTCTCCTTTCATTCATCTGCTTCTATAGTATTCTCTTGCAGTTTATCTAAGAATAAGAGTGAAGAAATTGTTATTTCAGACCCACCTTTCTAGCTAATAGAAGTGACAGGAAAGACATGATCCTCTCCTTGAGGAAGAATATTCTTTATGCTAACTTACTACTGTCAGACAATGTGTGGGAAATGGTTTGGGAAAATTCCCACGATTTCTTGGTAAAGTTATGGAAGAGCTGCTTGTTTCTCATTCTTTTATAAATTGGCTTGATGTAAAAAGGAGTCTCTGTATAGCTTGAATCAAAGCACAATATTCTTTTAAGTTGCTTAGATACTATACAGTCTTAGGAAACTGCACTTATGTAACATGATGTAGGAACTGATGCCAGTCTTGGTATGATGTTAATAACAATATTAGCATAAAATAATCAATTCTAAATGTAATTTATTATTTCTGGCATGATAAAATTATTTGATTTATTAGTAGTTCTTCAGTCCAGTCACTGAGCAGTTCCTGTAACTTGTTGTAGTTCACACATTCCTGGGTTACACGCTGCAAATAATGAAAATCGTTGGAGTTAAAAGAAGTACTGAAATCTCTGTTTCAATCTTCACCATGGTTTGAAATAAGAACAGCAAGGTATGGTTTAAATACAAGCAGAAAGTCAAAGATGCTTCCGATATACAGCAGATACTCACATGGCTTTTTTGAAACCTTCAGGAACTGTGTTTGTACAATAAATATTCATAGCTTATCTACAAACTCTTTTGTATTTTTGTTTGTTCACCTTATGACAGGTTTGGTTGCAGGCAGAAGTTATCCCTTCAGACTGCTTTAGAGTTTTAGTGGTCCAGTATATTCTGTGTATCATCAAAGTGGTGTGAAGTTGTGTACAGATAAAATAAGGCTACTGCTGTTTTCCCACAATGACTCAGAAGTAGTTCTTTAATGTAAATAACTGTAATTCTTCACAGCTGGTGTGAGTAGTCTGCCTGTAACAAGTTCACATTTTGTCCAGAAACTGTAATTCCATTTTCTTCGAAAGCTGGATTTGCACTCTTGTGAAAGAAGTTACAAGATGTTGTGCTGTGTGTTTCTCAAAGCTTGGAGGTGATTTTTTTTTAAAAAAAACTTTTTCAGCTTCCAGATGTAACTACACCTCTGAATATAATCCAAATGTGATCTATGCTATTTTTCCCTAATCTCAGTCATTTCTTAGCATTTTTCCCATAACATTTTCCTAAGCATTGCAAATGAATGGGAGAACTGAATATGCCTAAAATAATAGGGTTTGATCCACTGTGTCATTAAGCTTTTTCTAATACACCTGCCATTGCACAGAAAAAGTAGAATTTTATAGTGATACACATTTTTTTTTCCTTTTTAAACTTTATGACTGGAAACATAACAAAGAATACTGATTTGCAGGAGACTTTGAGTATTAATGACATTGAGCACCATCTGAATACAAGTTGCTCAGCAGAAATTTCTGAAAAAAGACAAAAAAGTCATTTTGTGAGACTGAGAATACTACTCCCACCATTTCCACCACCAGAAGTATCTCTCTGTGTGTTAGTATCTTTTCTGACAGACTCATGGACCTTACTTACTTTGGCAATCATAGGTTTGCAAATGAGTATGAAAGAGAATCCAAAAAACCAGAACAATTCTTATATCTGACACGATGTTATAAAATGAGCACTTTTGTGTCCAAGTAGTGCAGCTGGTGAATGATGATGTGCTACTGAGCCCATTCATTTTTATTTTTTCATTAAATAACAGCAGAATGCATACTGAGTGAGGAATCAGTCTTTCATTTCGCCTTTGTTCAAACATCCAGACACTGCTTCCGTGTTCATGGATATGAAGTATGCAATGTATGTTTTCCATGAGTATGTTGACATGTGTGTTTCCTTGACCACTGCATCTTGCTTTGGGACTGTCTATTAAGCTCTGTACTAAAAGAAGGAAACAAAGAGAACTTCTTTCATGGTTTTACCTTCTTATTAAGAAAAGCATACGACAGACATTTAGTTTAAGATTTCAGGTTCACAACAGTATGAAGATGCTGACAGTAAGTGTCTGAGCACTTCAGTGCCAAGGCTTGCTTAAGTACAGCACAGAGATGTAGTAGTGTTTATAAAATATATTCCCAATACTGCAGAAACCTGAAGGCTATAGCATGAAAAAACATTTGGAAAATAAAGGAAAGGAAGCAATATTGTGCTGAGACTCTAACAGGACCCATTCTGTTTTGTAAGAAAGTGACCATGCACTCAAAAATAGACAATGCCTAAATAAATAAGGCCAGCTTCTTAATACAGATCACCAAGGTCAGCTTTTTTAAAAGTGTAAACCATTAGCTATGGAAATACAGGGCCTAATCTTACAATCTTTCTCACAAGGAAAGTTTTCTTGGCTATGCTAACAGTGCTCACCAGCGTAGATGTACTGAGATCAAATTTTGCTCTCACACTGATTTTGTGCACAGCAGTTTTATCACCACTGACTGGCTAACATTGGATTTAGCTCTGGAGGTAGCTGTGCAGGATGCTGGAATTCAGTCATAGTGGTGTCTGCTTTTGAAAAAGAGAGTGGTGGGAGATGGGGAATCCTATTGCATAAGAAGCAGAAACATCTGCTGGAGTTATTAACAGTTTTTTGGCTGAGTTCAGCCGCAGGGCACCTTGTGGTTAACAGTTTCCTCCCCTAGCAATACAAAACAATGTAGTTAAAGGAAAATTGTCATATCCAGAGAAGCAATCTCATGAGGCAAAAAACTATTTTTAAAAATGGGGTACCTATGATACGATTTACCAACGGTAATAATCAGGCTTACTTGCCAGGATTTTTACAGCTCCAGTTACATTACTTATAACGTTTCCATAAGTAATCCATTCATAGATGCTGACAAATCTTTCAAATGGCTCATTTCACCTTCTTCAGCCATCAGGGAGACACTTGGGCATAGAAGCACAGTTTCTTGAGAAGCTCTGGGAGCAAACCAGAACTCAGATATTCCAGTTTTCACTGGTTGTTCAAGGTTTCCCTCCCGCTGGGTGATTTAAATTGAGCTGGCAAACCATGTATATGAGAACAGACAGACTCCCATCTTATTTCCATTGTTTATGACAGATTGGGTGGTGCTTAGAGGAAGCTGCATGTACAAACAAGTTCTAAGGTAAAATACTGGCACGTCTGCAAGTGCTGAAAATGGGGCATGCATTATGCTGAAGTGCTTCCTCACTTCAGAGAAAAACAATCCTTGCACATACTCATCTCAGAGATGTTGCACAAGATGTCTAAGGTTTTCGAAAGGAGAAGTGGTACAGGTGCCAGACTTGTTATGCTTTCTCTGAAGATTAGCCTGTACCCAGTGAAAATGAAAAAAAATGTGTTGACTTGCACTCTCAATAGGGAAAATATGTTCTTTACATTGGGTTAATTTAAACACATTAGCTAAATGTAGCTGAAACCCCACCATTTTTCCTTCCCTAGAAGTTCCTCCCCAGAGCTGGAATGACTTTTTTCCACAGCCCTCAGATTTACAAGAGGTTCTTTTTCTTGTAATGTTGAAAAGTGAGAATTTGCTTCATGTACTGTTCAACTTTTTCCATTGTGAACTTTCCTTATAGAAAGTATATCCAACTCACAGTGTCTCTCTGATCATGTGGCATAGTATAGCTCTGTGTGCTGCACCTTGTTTTGTGTGCTGAGCAGGTATTTCATTAGTTTTTGCAAATGTTCAACCATAATATTAATTTTGTTCTATAGTAAAATTTCACTGACACATTGGGATAAATATGATATTAACTAGAATTTTATCCCTTTCCCTTTAATTTTTTTCTAAAATAAGCAATTATTATTGTTTTACAGTTTAGCAGTCATGGCAGAATAGCTAAGTCTCTTAACCTGGAAACTAATTGAAAGCATGTGATCTATGAGGGTAACAGGACCCCAAGTCACTGAGGCTAGTGGGCACTTCTAGCAGAGTCAGGTACAGCAGGTTGCTCAGGGCTGTGTCTGGTTGGTTCTGAATATCTCCGAGGGTGGAGACTATGCATTATCTCTGGACAACCCGTTCCAGTGTTTGATCACCCTCACCATAATTTTTCTTGTTTTTATCATGATTAGATGGAATGTCTTTTATTTTGGTTTGTGCCCACTACCTTTTCCCCCTTCACTGGATATTACTGCGAATAGTCCAACTCCATCTTCTTTATTCTCTCTCATTGGGTATTTGTGCACATTTACAAGACCCACCCCCAAAGCCTTCTCTTTTCCAGGTGAAACAATCCCAGGTCTCTCAGCTTGTCTTTCTATGAAAGGTGCTACAATCCCTTCATCGCATTTGTGGTCTGTCGTTGGACTCACTCCAGGATATTCATTGTGGCCTAGGTCTGGACCCAGCATCTGCATGTGCATCGCCAGTGCTGAGCAGAGAGGAAGGATCACATCCCTTGCTCTGCTGGCAATGATCTTCCTAATGTAACCCAGCATGTTGCTGGCTCATGGTCAACTCATCCATCAAGATCTCCAACACCTTTTCTGACAAGCTGCTCTCCAGCTGTTTGTCCCCCTGTGTATTGGACTCATGTATTTCCAGTTTGTACATAGACCCATCCCAGCACATAGGCACCTGCGTTTTTGTCGTAAGATACTCTAGGTACCTGTCCATGCCTAGCCTGAAGTTGGCCTGGCAGGTCTGAGCACTCTGCTTTCCAGGTCATGCCTGAGCCTGTTCAGAGGTTCTTCACTAAGTGATGTGCCTGCAGCTCCGAAGGGATCCAGTGCTGTGTCTGTGCTTATATCATGCACCTGAATGTATGCTGCTGTCAATGAATCATCCCAAAAGAGAGTGTTTGTGGTAATTTTCATTCTTAAAGAGACCTGGCAGTCTAGGTAACATCCTTTTTTTTTTTTTTTTTGGAACAGGACTTGCCCAGCAAATAGGGAATTGAGCTTCTTTTTTTTTTTGGCAGTTTTGGGAAGTTCAAAATCACAGCTTCCAGAGAACTCAGATTCAAATTAACTCATTTTATTTTCAGGCCAGTGCATGTATGCTGTTGAACAGCCCTGGCTTGATAGCACTTTTAAGAGCTCAGCTAGGCTGGATGCTGTTTATAGGCCTGCAGCAACAAGTTGCCTTTCCAGTGGTGCTCAGATACCATGGCAACAGTCACTTTATAAATAAACAGATAGCAACCCAAGACCCTGAGCCATCCTGTTGCCCGAAGATACTGAAGCTTTGCAAGTTCCAGTAAAAGTTAGGGGTTGCACTAAGCTTAATGTGAGCAACCACAACTCCAGTGACTTCAGAGGAGTTTGTCCCACTGTCACCCTCACTGAAGTTGCCATTTCAGTGTCAGTGAAGTAAGTGTAAATTACTTAGAGAGAAGTTTTGGGGTAGAATTTAACTGGATAAGTTAAACCTGTTTGTCAGAGCTAAGATAAATGGACTGGACAGGAAAGCAATCTAATTTTACTGTTCTATTAAGATGTGAAATTTGGAAATGGCTCCACTGCAGGTAAATCCCTGTAGAGAGCTTCCATTAGAAACAGAAGATCCTGTCCAGGGAAGCAGGGCCAGGCCATATCAGAAAAATTAATTTCAAGCAATTTACATCTGTTAATTGCAAAAAGTGATTTGTCTTACAGTTGCTACGTGGAGGGATGAGAAGCCCTTGTCTTAGTTTCGAAAATGTAACTTATGATAACAGTGGAAAGCCTGGGACTGCCAAAGGGCAGACTGAAAGGACCTGTGCATTTGCCAGGTAGGCCAGAGTAAGGATCATCTGCCAGTTGGTGGTTCCTCATTTAAAGCCTTTGTACTGGGTCTGGCTGGGATGGAGATAGTTTTCTTCGTAGCAGGTCCTGTGGTGCTGATAAGACACCAAGGCTTTAGGTAGAGCTGAACAGTGTTTGCATAGTGTCAAAGCCTTCGCTGCTCACTCTGCCCTGCCAGTGAATAGACTGGGGTGCACGAGAGTATGGGAGGGTACACAACCAGGCAAGTGACCCAAACTTAACAAAGAGATTTTCCGTGCCATATAGACAATAAAACAGAGGGGAGGGGGGATTAGGTAGGTTAGCTATATTTCACTCAGAAACTGGTGGGGCATCAGTCTAGCTTGGGAGGTGGTTAGCGATTGTCTTTGCGTCACTTGCTTTTCTTTGTTTTATTTCTTCCACTTCTCCTTCACTTGTTAAACTGTTTTTAGCTTGACCCATGATTTTGCTTGGTTTTACTTCTTATCTTTCCCCATGCCACTGAGGTTGGTGGTGGGGAAGTGGCAAGTGGCTATGTGGTGCTTAGCTGCCTACAGGGCTTAACCCAAATAGTGTTTTAGTATAACTCATATAAATATCAGTTTTCAGGACAGCACTTTAGGTCTGTGTTTAAAACCCATGAACTAATGGAATTGAAGCTTTTTGTGACTATAAAGCCCATGGAAGCAGGGAGCATTGAACAGGCAGAGAAATTCCCCACATTGACTGGACAGCACAGTATGGAGTGAGGCAGCACCACTGAATCTCTCCAGTCCTTGGCAAGTCTTCCCTGTCATAGAATCATAGAATCATAGAATGGTTTGGGTTGGAAGGAACCTTAAAGATCATTAAGTTCCACCCCCCCTGCCATGGGCAGGGACACCCTCCACTAGACCATGTCGCTCAAAGCCTCATCCAGCCTGGCCTTGAACACCTCCAGGGATGGGGCATCCACAGCTTCCCTGGGCAAACTGTTCCAGTGTCTCAGCACCCTCACAGTGAAAAATTTCTTCCTAATGTCTAGTCTAAATCTGCCCTCTTTCAGCTTGTACCCGTTACCCCTTGTCCTCTCACTACACTCCCTGATAAAGTGTGCCTCCCCATCTCTCCTGTAGCCCCCCTTCAGTTACTGGAAGGCTGCTATTAACTCTCCTTGGAACCTTCTCTTCTCTAGGCTGAACAACCCCAATTCTTTCAGCCTTTCCTTATATGGGAGGTGCTCCAGCCCTCTGACCAATTTTGTGGCTCTCCTCTGGACTCTCTCCAACAGGTCCAGGTCTTTTTTATGTTGGGGGCCCCACACCTGAACACAGTACTCCAGGTGGGGTCTCACGAGAGCAGAGGCGGAGAATCACCTCCTTTGACCTGCTGCTAATGCTTCTCTTGATGCAGCCCAGGACACGGTTGACTTTCTGGGCTGCAGGCACACACTGCCGGCTCATGTTGAGCTTCCCATCCACCAATACCCCCAAGTCCTTCTCCTCAGGGCTGTTCTTTATCCATTCTCCACCCAGCCTGTATTTGTGCTTGAGATTGCCTCGACCCACATGCAGGACCTTGCACTTGGCCTTGTTAAATTTCATTAGTTTTGCATTGGCCCACCTCTCAAGCCTGTCAAGGTCCTTCTGGATGTCATCCCTTCCCTCCAGCGTGTCCACCACACCACACAGCTTGGTGTCATTGGCAAACTTGCTGAGGGTGCACTCCATCCCACTGTCCATATCACCAACAAAGACGTTAAACAACACTGGTCCCAGTACTGACCCCTGCGGAACACCACTTGTCACCGGTCTCCACTTGGACATTGAGCCATTGACCACAACTCTCTGACTGCAGCCATCCAGCCAATTCCTTATCCAGCAAGTGGTCCTTCTGTCAAATTCCGTGTCCCTCCAACTTAGAGACAAGGATGTCATGTGGGACTGTGTCAAAGGCTTTGCACAAGTCCAGGTAGATGATGTCAGTTGTCTTTCATTAGTCAATGGTGGTGACTGATGAGACAGCCTTTAAACTGCAGCCACCTTGAGAAGACAGATGTCAAGAGGGATGAGGACTGCTAATGGCACTTTTTGCTTGCTTGTTTGGAACCCATTGTGTTCTTTCCCACCTAAAAAAGAGTTTTATTGCCCATTTGTGGTTTTCATGTCTAATAGAAAAGTTGCGTTCCTTTGTAAGAGAAAGCTGGGAATTCGGGGAAAACTGTAATAATCATCATTTTGAATATCAAATACTCAAAATATTTGCTCTGTTTAGCTGTGGAAAAGACAATTTTCAGAGCGAAGTGCCATGCCCTTAAAAAGATGATTGAACAAGTAGGAAATGTTATTTATATGATGTTGACACCCCAAAGAACTGATCCTGCAATAAGAAGCTGCTCTGGTGCACCTTCCTTGAAGCCAGTGCAGCCCTGCTCTGCATCATCTGACTGCAGGGTCAAGTCCCATACTTGGTAAGGATTAAATAAGGAAACATAGGCACTAAAGTAAACATATGATACTGGGTCTGGCTAAGATGGAGTTAATTTTTTTCTGGATGGTGCTGTGTTTTGGATCTGTGACTAAAGCAGTGATGACAGACACATCAGCATTTGTGGCTGTTGCTGAGCAGTGCTTGCATGGTGTCGGAGCTTTCTCTTTTCCCAGCCTCTGCCTCCCCAGCAAGTAAGTTGGGGGAACATGAGGAGTTGGGAGAGAACGTAACCAGGACAGCTGGTCCAAGCTGACCAAAGGGATATCCCATGATGTAAAACACCATGATCAGCAATAAAAATGGAGGGGAAGGTGTTGTGGTTTGTTTTTTTAAAGTAGTGATTGCTTATAGCCTAGCTGGCTATCAGTTTGCTTGTGGGAGGTCAGTGACTGCCTTTGCATCACTTGGGAGCTTTTTTGTTTCATTGTTCTTTTCTTGCTTCTTCCTCTTTCCTTCACTTATTAAATTACATTTATCTCAGCTCCTGACTTTTCTTGCTTTCGTTCTTCCTATTGTCTCCCCTGTTCCATTGTGTTGAGGAGAGTGATCAAGTGGCTGTGTGGTGCTGAGCTGCTGACCAGCGTTAGCCCAGAACACATATCCTGCCTAAAATACTAGTAGTCTGTGCCACCTGCCAGACAGAAGTCACACACAAGATGATTTTCACTCAGACACATGAAGTTACTGATAGCAAAAGTGTTGAATAAAGCCCCAAAACAGAAAAGAGGCATTGAACCTTGAAGATGGCATGAAAGAGTCCTATCTTATTCAGCCAAAACAATTCTGGGACAACTAGCAAATCTTAATTTGTGTATCTATAGCACCACTTTTATACAGATGGTTTGTGGTCTGGTTTTCATGTAGCCAGCAGTACTGATTTCACCATTTTCCCCCTCAGAAATGAGACTTATTTGAAACCTTTTCTATTGAGTTGTGACCAGTGTCTCTATAATGACAGCATTTTTTAACAACTATGTGTCTAAAGGACTGGTATCTTAAAAGGCACAAAGACATCTATATTGTTAAAGACTTTTAATATTTTCTTCCTCCTGGACAGAAGAACCATGTATCAACAACAATGGACAAAACTAACTTGGTTTTAAATAAAAGATTTTCATAATAGTCTGTTAGAAAATGTAAATACTGAACTTCAGCAAATTCTGGAATTTAACTGCATTTTCCCAGTTCTGTACAGAAGCCAGCAATATCTGCACTGCAATACTGCTGTAGTATAGCACTGTACAAGAAGCATTCCCCAGTAACAGCTTACGTTAGTGTGTTACACGGCCACTAATACCTTACCGTGGGTGCACTATCACAGAAAACACTTGTGCAAATGTTTCCCACTTGGGACAGCTGAGATACCACTTTACCCTTATTCTGCTTGAATTAACGTGCTCTAGCAAACATTCTGTCACACTGGCGTTTGAGTGCAGATAACACTGACATGTATGTTTCAGTAAATAAACATTTCAGGGCTGTTGAGAAGAGATAGGAAATAGTTTACCAAAGACTACAGATACTAAGCCTGTGATATGTGTCTTTGGAGCAGCAGACACAGATCTGTCAAAATCTGTCATATGGTGAATTAGGGTTACTTGGACATGGCTGACATCAGACAGTATTAGACATAACCCTGGGAAAATAGTGCAGTTAAATGACGGGTAAATATAGCATAAACTGGTGATTCTGCATGGTTTTTGTGATTGCATTCAAGATCAGAATATGCAAAAGCAATCAGGACCAAGCTGGATGTTGTTCAGCCAGTCCTGCACTGGTTTTAATCAAGGGTTCAGAATTGAACTTGGTTATGAACTTGTGATGAAGTTTTCTGTCTTGACGTAACCAAGATAAAAATGATCCATGGTCTCTCACCTGAAGGATGCATCTCCTTCTGTGCCTTCCTGTGCCAGCTGAGCTCTGCTGACAAACTCACATTCAGTCTGGTCCAGTTCATAAGAGGTGGAGATGCTGACAAGATTTTCAGCTTTGTTCTCATTTCCCTGTCACAGTGGCCTGTAAATCTATAAAAACTAATATTCCTGATCACTTGCTTACTCTTTCTGTCCCCTCCCTCTCAGTTTTGACATGTGATGCTTTTACCAGTCACTCTTGATAAAACGACCTGAGCTAAAGATCAATGCTGGTATAAAAACTCAGGCTTCACATCCTCTCTGTTGAAAGCAAATCTATTTTTTTCTAATGAAGACATACCTGCTTACAGAAGTGATGGATGTGGCACTGTGAAAAGACATAAGCATGTGTTTAACCATAAGTATGTGTTTAAATCCCCCAGCACTCAGTGAGACTTAAAGCATGTGCTCATTTGAGCTGAGGCCTCTATTGCTAATTCTAATAACTGTGAAGAAAGCTGCTAAACTGATGAGGCAGTAGAAGCTGAGATGGCAATAGCTTTAAGGATGTCATCTTAAAAAATAGGTATTTTACCATTTGCTGTGCTTGTAAATGCCATGATAGAAGAGAACTTGCCTTTTCAGGCTATTTATTTATTTGGTTGGTTGTTTTTTTATTGTTAGGATATGTGAGATGGATGTGGAGAATTGCAGCAAAAATGTTTTCGATATGTTTCGGGTATTTCAGTAGATGTTCATGGACAAGGTTAGCGTGTTGGCTGGCCTGGTAAGTGCATAAGGGACTCCAGTGGAATCACCAGGAAAGGGGATCAATGTATGTCAGATTTCTTCAGGGCTTGCAAGCAACATTGTGTACTTGTGGCCATTGCAACACCCCAAAGAAGTTGCTTTCTCCTCCATGCAAGGTTAGAATTACTGAAAGAACAAGATGAAATACACTGATTCTCATCATTGCTTCAGGTGTAACGGAAGAATAACTGGCTTCAGGCACTGAAAACTGGCACTGAAAAGGGTGTAGCGGCAAGCACTTTGAGCTAAGGTATGTCCATGCTATGAATTAAGCATAGACTTCATTGTGTTTTTTGCCCAGGCATGCTAAGCAAATGCATTTCATTTGTAAGGTGGTGCTGAGATTCCAATTTAGACTAACTTCCACAATACTTGAAGGAAAAAATGTGAGCCTGCACCATGCATTAGCCTGGGTGAGCTGTTTCCTTGATATGATCGGGAAGGACTGATCATGTTCATACCACAGGCCCGTCCACATGAGGCTGTACAAAACTCATCTTTCAGATAACAGTATGGGTGTCTTGGAGTCTTGAGTTTTTGTCAGGTTGACCAACAGCATTGCTCCTGGAAAGAGAATGGGTGCTGGGAGCCAGCCTGCTTGTGTCTGCTGTCCAGCCTGTGCTTCTCATTCCAGGGTGGGTGAAGCATGTGGGCTGGCTCAGGGGAATGCTCCCTCCCATTCTCTCCATCTGTGGATCATCCTCCCATCCTCTGCACTTGCACATTACCTGGCTGCTGCCTTGTGATTTTTGTTTTAATTATAATTTCTTCATCCTTAGTCATTATTGCATCATGCATTGTAAAATGTCAAGATAGTATTTGAGAACACAGAACAAAATAAGACACTTTTTATTTTTTATGGTAATAATATACATATTTTCTGGTGATATCCTTTCTACTACACCTTACATAGAGTGACTCGTCATTATTGTATACTCCTTGCATTTCAAAATGTACTGTGTTGGATCAGACATGACTCTGACAGCATGACAAGTGCCTTTGTCACAATTCCTTCTGTATTTATACCACCCACCAGATGAAATATAAATGAACTCTGCAATGCTAGATTTTCTATCAGCACTCTTATGCTTGAGAATGTATTGTACTTTTGCTTTGAATATTACAGCAGTTCATGCAGAAAGTACAAGATTAACTTTATCATATCCACAATGAGGAAGGAAAATATACGCATGCTAAATATTATTACCAATAGTTATAGTGGTGCATAGTACATCGTTGTTTCATGAGTTATACCCAAAATACAAGTTACAGTACAGGTAACAAATGAAAGCTCAAACTGTCTGAAGATAACAGGCTAGGTAACACTACATTCACCAACAAAGAACTGATGAAACACTAATACTTAAGTTACAGCAGGATGAATCTTTTTGTCCAATTTGGGGAATCTATGATAAGTTTTATTGCTATTTCCATTCCAGCTTAATTTTCTGCAACTTGGTTTGGCTCTCTGTCGTGGTTTATAAAGCCACAGGGACAGTCCTTTGCTAAACACCTGGTGGGCTGAGGCAGGGACAGGGAGGGTTCACTCACCACTCAGGGTCACGGGCAAGAAAATCGACACCACTCATGAAGAACACAAAAAAAACCCCCCAATTAAATTTATTAACTATTTACAACAAGAAGCAAGTTACTGAGAGAGAGAACTACATCTTAGTAAGGCATTTCTCCCCCAGCCCTCCCTTCTTCCCAAGGCCCGAAGGCTTTGTTCTGTACCTGCTCCCCATCGGCAGCACAGGGGGCAGGGATGGGGGTGCAGTCAGTCCGCCGCTTCGTCCTCCCCAGGGCAGGGCTCCTCACAGTCTGTCCCGGATCCAGCGTGGGGTCCCTTCTCACAGGAGAGTCCTTCTCAAACTGCTCCAGCCTGAGTCCTTTCCACACAGGGCCACAGTCCCCCAATGGCTGCCTGGCTCTGGTGTGGCTTTCTCCATAATTCCTGCATGGGGTCCTCCACGGCTGCATCTTCTCATGGGCTGCACCAAGGGACAAACCGTGTGTCACCATGAATCTTCACCACACTGCAAGGGAAATTCCAAGGGAAAACCTCCCTCTTTCTTGTTTCTGTTCTCTGACCAGAGTGTTGTGTGGTTCTTCCTTTCAAAATCTTGCTTCTCTCTCCGCCACGTCTTCATGGGCTCCCAAGGAAACTGACTCATGGGCGAGCCATGGCAGAGGCTTGGGCTACAGCAGGTCAGTTCGCAGAAGCCGAGCAGGCGGCTGGGCAGCCGGGCTGGTCCATCCAAGCTGGACCCTGCCCGGGGCCGTGCCAACCCATTGTTCTGTGCCCCCTCTTAAATATGTTATTCGCAGAGGTGCCGATTGGCTCAGCCCTGGTCTGAGGTGGGTCCAGCCTGAAGCTGGTGAAACTTCCAGCAGTTTCTCACAGGGGCTAGGTTGATGGTACTCCTTCCTCCACTTCCCCCCCGCCTCGTTACTAAATGCCCTCCGTTACTAAACCCTTGGAGCTGGAGGTGGGGGTGAACCCTTAGCAGCCACTGCAGCCCCTCCCTTGCTGCCAGAGCAGGCTTGCAGCTGGGGGAACTCTTAGCAGTTACTTGCAGGGGCCACCACTGTAACCCCTCCTTTGCTGCCAGCACAGCTGGAGTCCAGGGAAACCTTTAGCAGCTACTTGCAGGAGCCATTGCTGTAGCCCCTCCCTGCCAC
>WKFP01014246.1:338366-351137 GCA_011057875.1 Pterocles orientalis
CACTGTGGAATCATCATATTTCAATGTCTCTCTACTATTGTGTCCATGGCCTTACTGATCCATCATTTTATTTGGCCTGACATTTCAGATGATAGATATAAGCTGTGATATTTGTCTTGGCTAACACAATAAATGGGTTTGGAAGAGTCACTCAGAATGCTTTGGCAATTCCTCTGTCCAGCTCTTGAAGAGAAACCTGATGGAACTAACTTCTGTCGGATGTAATTGTTCCCTTAATTCTCCCCTCCCTCAACAGTTGTTACAGAAATACAGAAAAAGACATGTTTTACGTACGCACGCACACAGAGAACACCCCTCAGCAGCTGAAAAAAGAACACGTTCCTCCCTTCAGAGAAATTGTAATAAATCTGTGGCAATTCCTGATAAAGAAGGTGAGTTACTACCTTGAAGTACACAATAGCATACGTCTGGAAAAAAATAGTCTTAATATATCAGAGAACTGTTGAAATTGATCTGGGTTATTTTCTTCGGCCTATAAAGGACTCACAGCTGGAAATTATAAGTCCTATAGGCTGTTATTAAGCTGAGGACTGCAGAATAAGAGAAAAGCAGTTATTTCATTACTGAAATGCACAGATATATTTGCCATTATTTTTTGCAGGCTGAATCAAGAGTTATGCTTGTATTGATGGCACTCTGTGATTCAAGAGGAGAAGGCCAATGTAGAACTAGGCTGTAACTTCCCATTAAGGGGAAACAAAAATTCCCTGGCCATTGATACAAATTTTATTATAAAGACCAAGGTGCTCCACCTTTTTTGTCATACAAGCTGATTCATAAAAATCATTGACACAGGGCTGGACTGAAATCAATTGTACAATGTGATTTTCATTGCCAAGATCTTCCATGAAGCCTGTTACTATGTGCTCCAATAAAAGGTAGAATGGCATATAGGTCATAATTGAAGAAAATTAAAATGCATAGAATTACTGTGATCAAGGCATAATGATTTTGCTAGACATGGGAAAAACACAATTAACAACACTCAGTGAATGCTTTGAGCTTACCACAGGGACTGACAGATGAACATGAGCTTGCATAAGAAGAGGGAAGTTGAAATAACCATTCCAAATACATCCTAAACGGTGGAAGTTGACCTGGAGGTCTGGGCCATACTACTTCTTGAGAATAAGGTATCCCAAATGAACAATGCAGCCATAAATAAAGTAACAATATTTGGGAGATTCAGAGTAGACAGGAAAATAAAAAGTACCATGATGACATTTTAATGGTCTCACATTTCATGGACCTCCAACACTACTTCCTTGATTTACACTTTTTTTTTAAATGCAGAAGTATGGAATCTGATGGAAAATAATAAAGACAGTATTAGAATTCAGGTCCTTCTGTGTCAGAGAGGAGGAAGTATTAATCAGAACTACGCAATAACTGCAGGCAGCTGAGAATACCCATAAATATAGTTGAGAAGCAGAGCTTTCCATGCAACATCAGAGGCATATTGAAACGACAGAATGGAGGAATAATTACCAAACAGGTGATGACCATTGCTGTTTGGTTTGCTTTGCATGGCAATGAGTTTGCTGTGCACCCTCTCCTATACCTGGGCAAGCTATCGAGATTTCCTAACATTGCAGGTAAATGAGAGTCAGACAGTAAAAATGTTTGGGGTAAGGGCTTGTATCTCTTTCATCACTGGAAACAGCATGCAAACTCACAATGACAGATAAGGAATTAATTCATAAAGAGCACCTCAGGAATTAATGCACTGGTGATTATTTGTTTATTGTGGGAACAATGTGTGGATGAAGCCACTCAGGGCTCCTTTCCTAGGTGTTAAAGGTCTTTTGAGAACAGCTGCAAAGGAGTGTGGAGTGACCCTGGGAGCCCACACCATCTGGGGGGGAACGTGGCAGGAAGAGTAACCTGCAGCCCAAGATGTGTTTCATTTGAATGTGAAATAAAAAGGCATGGAAGTTTCTGTCAGGAAAGGAACAAGAAAATCACATTCCTGACCTTTTTTTTGATATTACTGTCACTTTTTCTTCAGGACCAATTCATCCATGGCCTCAGTCAGACATTTTTGAGGCCCTGACACTAAATTGCTCTCCACAGACAGACAGCTGAAATGAACTGCTCCTCCTCTGGTTCTTTCAGCTCACTTTCAAATGAGGAAGCTGGGAAGGTTCCCTTTTTTCACAAGGTCCATGTTGTTTGCTGTGGTCAGCTGCACAGTCCAAACAGAGTTCCTGAAAGGACCATGCTCCGAGGCTATTGGTTTGTTAGCTTGGATTCTTGGATATAGAAGGTGTGTTTTAAGAGGTCTTTGTTAGTGATGACTCCAGTGAGAGCTTGTAACAAAATAGGAAGTGACACTCCAAAATATTCTAAACGATGGATTCCCCCTCTATTATAAAATTAACTTGGATTTCTCTTTAAATAGATCAGGGCTCTGGCATTGATTTGTATTTACATCATTCCAGTACAATGTATTTTAATGTGGTTTTGGCTTTGTGGCACTCCAGAATAACGGAACACAAAAACCACATATCAGCATGAGAATATGTCAATATATTCCTTGTAATAATCTCTTTTTCACACTCTACTTATGTTGCTGAGGTGATTTAGTTCAAGGCTAAGGCCTGGTATGTCTAGTAGGAATCAGCTGAAATGGTTGAGCTTGGGTCTACTCAACTTAGCCCAGCTCTTCGTGTTTTTCTTATCTTATTGTAAAACCTTGTGATTAAATTGTGGCTGTTAGACACAGGAGTACTACACAGGAAGGGCAGCAGAAAACCTCACAACACCATAATAATGAGTAAGAACTCATTTCAACGTAAGAACGTTATATGACACATGGTGTCACCACAAAATGGGAAAAAATAGACTAAGCTGGCTCTTCTGTTAACAATTATGACATTAAGAAGTTAACCTAAACCAAGCAATCCAAAGAACACGTGGATGTGTGCTCATATGCATATGGGAGCACTTAATGTGATTGAGAGTAGGAAGGATAGATTGGAGGATTCACCTTGCTGACAAGCAAAGACATCAGCTGATATCTTAGACAGAGCCCTATCACGTTATAACTTTAAATAAAGACTCTGGATTCATTTTTGATAGACAGTAAAATATTCGCATAGTGAACCACCTGACATTTCTCTTGGTGTTGAAGATGCCTATCTTCTGCGCATGCAAAAGTTGTCTTGTTTATTTATTTATTCCTGACAGAGATAAAATTTCAGATAAGAGCTTCCAGTCTACTTTATTGGCAAGTCATTCGAGGCAGATACTCCTCTAATGAAACACAAAATTACTAGTAATTATTTCCTTCCTGTTAGTCTACCAAATACAATATATAGGGACTGCATGAAAAAGGATAGTGATACTGCTGTTCTGCTGTGGCAAACAGAGAAAATGGAGAGAAAGAGGCTGTTATTTTGTCTGTTCCCAAGGTGTCAGAGTAAAGGGGATAGGACTGTTATTTGTGGGCACTCACACTAATTGGCATAAGATTTTGCCTTTCTAACTAGGCAGTATATTGTGGGATTTTAATATTGAGGTTTTACTGCTTTTGTAACATTCAAGTTTTTAGAAGTAAACTCTCCTGATAAACCAGGCATGTATGTTCTAATGCTACACTAATGAAATTGATTTGCATGTGAATAGAAGGCCAGCCTACATATCTGAAATCAGCCAGGAGAAATCCCGGCTGTGGCACCCAGGTGGGGGAACAGACTTTGAGGCAAGGTAGAAAAGCCCAAGGATTAATTTCCACAGTTAGCTTATTTTCTTCTCCCCACATTTACTCATTATATGCCCCAAATAAAATTTTTAGGAAAAAGGCACAAATACAGTTCTGAAAAGTCAAGAAAGAGCTTTAGAGTTCACAGATGAAGTTGTCATTGAAAGCAAAAAAATAGGCAGCTGAGGACATTAAAGCATTCGTGTTGACTGAATTATAAACTCTTGAAAGCCTTTCTGCACCTGTAAGGAGATGCAGAAGTCAGATGCATTTCAGCAGGAAATGGAGATAAACGTTTTTAAAATTATAACTAGACTGAGGTCTGGATTCCCTAAAGTGTTAGGCTGACATCACTTCTCAGGATTGCCTGGACCACGGCCGTGCTTGCACTTGAGGAATCTTTCTATTCATAAGGCTTTGTCAGGCCTCAGAAAGGCAGCACTTATACTTAAAACTTAGTTTAATAAGCTGCTTCAGCCCAAGTAGTTATCAGGCCGTATGCTATGGAATACACATTCACATAGCAGGTGTACTGACCAAACTGTTTTTGTAGGAAAATCATAGTCCTAACTGAAACAATGATGTTGGAAAGTAAAATGTGTGTATGGGCTAAGAATGACTTGTGTAAGGAGAATTTTTTGATGGGAAGGCTGATAAGATTACTTTCTTCAGCTAACCATCCCCTTCCTCCCCATGGACAGCTCAGCTATGTATGTAAAACAGCTCCTGAATTACTAGCAGTTCCAGTCACAAATATTTTTTTGAGCTAAAATGCTAACTACTTTACAACTTTTAATTTCCAAGACAAATTGAACTGAAACACAGTGTTTCAGAAGTAGGCTAAGCCTCCATATAGCAAAAGTAGCATGCGCTCAATACTTGCCCTAATACCTATCAAACAGCTCTTTAGTCACAGGTGCTAAGACTAGTGGTGTCCTGATATCCAGAAGCAATCCCTTTTTCTTTGTGTTTCAGTACAGCTTTTCAAGTAGAAACCCAAGTTTCAATCTGCTGGTATAATCAGCATAGGTAACATTGCCAATTGTTCGCAAGGTGATACTGCGGTCCCCAGGAGAACTGATAAGGGGGACAATTCACATTCAAATAAGCCCTTGGCTCTGACAGTCTGGTGCTTGACAGCAGTTTTCCCAACATTATAGCAGGGCCATGTATGGATCTTCCTCAAATTTGCCAGCTCTGTAGCTGCTAAAATAATACAAATGCACCTGTTCTGGAATGGGCTTTCTCTCTTTCTTCCCCCAATCCCAAACCGTGACTGAGTATGCCAGAGAAGCCAGAGAAGTGGAGGTGAGATGAAGAGGCTTTTCACTGGGTAAGGCTGTCTTCAGCTCTGGTGGAAGCAGGTTTCATTGTGTGAAAGACTTGGCTGCATTCAGGGTTGATTCAAGATTTTTCAGTGTGCTCTTCCCTCCTTAAGATACAGCTATTTATTTGTAGGAGTAGCTGAAAGAAGAGATCCCTAACCTTTACTGGCAGGATATAAGTCTAAATGCTGGATGAACGGGGCTGTTGGGAAGGGATCAATTTGCCAACAGCCAAAGGTCAAAGCTGGGGTATAAACAGGAAAAAATGAAACAAATCCACTATAACCCAAATCCTGCACAGAGACAAGCAAAATGTCAAGATAGATTGCCTATAGCATCAGAGCGTGGGTTGCAGTGGCCATCACGTGAGCAAAACAACACATTTAGGGGCTCCAGTCTTGCAGACCAACCAGACTGCACCATACAAGTGCCACATGTGTACTATAAAGACTCTCAAGCAGTATTGCTAAATTCCCAAAAGATCATGGCTCATGTGAAATGGACAAGGTGGGAAACTAACCCATAATTGTCAGCATGATACCTAGCTAATGTCCACACAGATGTCCGTCAGAATAAGGTTCAATGGATCTGTCTGAGTGCCCCATTCAGATCTCATCTTCAGTATCAGCTCTTGGTACCCAGAATGAGCCTGTCATGAGTCCTACTGCTTATGGCCTTCAAAGAGAACTCTTTTCAAAGAGAGCCAGACAAGTTTATTTTTCCATCCTATCCCTACCTAGACAGTCTTGCTCTGCTTAGCCTTGCTCTACCCTGTCCCTCAGTTTGCACACAGCTATCAGTGGTTGATCTGCTCTGATCTTCAGCACATTTGGGACGTAGAGGAACTGTACTCCAAACATCTGCTTTCTGCACTCAGTGGTCTAGTGACATTTTTGTTAGCTAACTGTGCTAACTGGGTAAGGCAGAGCAAGCAAGGAGCATGACAGAGGGTAAGAAGTGGCACTGCGCAGGAGAGGAGTGTTCTAGTCCCAGCTGCATCCCAGAGCAGGAGAGGAGTGTCCTGGTCCCAGATGCATCCCAGACCTCACAGCGCTCTTGGGCAGGCTCTGCCCCAGCATCTCCGGGATTAGTGCCACCACATTCTGACAGGACAGATGAAGGCTATTCATGCTCTGAGGGTAGACCTACATGTCAAGACATCTAAGTCATTCAAAAGACATTTTTAAAGGGGAGCCAAAACACTGACATTGTTGATAGATAAACTCGAGCAGGACCTTTCACTCAGGGATCAGTGTGAAAACATGTCCAAGTCAGAGGTTTTGACCAGATGGCCTTCTCTTTTTAGGTGTGGGTGCACTTTGGAATTCTTATAAACTTCATGAAAGGAACATCAAGGCAGCACAAGACTTTTTTTTTCTTACTTAGCACCTGGAAGTAAGGTGAATTTGTCAGCCTCAGTGTGGTCCCTTCTGAACAACGGTGACTCACAAAGACAAAAAGCGAACAAGTAATCCAGCACAGCATGGCATGATTGAAATGATCTCCAGCTTGTCTTGTGTACCTGGAAGAACAACGTTTTTGTTACAAGGCAGATGTAATTCAGTTTTCATACTGTCTCACTCTTGGGACTTAGCTGAGGAGAAACTAAAATATGAGTAATTATTTATTATAGGGTTGGGATTTTCTCTGTGTGTGGACAGCTGTAGTTCAGAGGGGGCTGAGAAACTAATTTTCAACTACGGTGGACTCTATTTAGAGCATAAGCGAGTACTTCACTGCCTAAATCACCAATCCCTCTTTTTCTTCTTTCTCCCCATTTCAGCTCTTCCAAATACTCCCCATATGGCATCTCCATCAACATCCAAGTGCACAAATATAAACTAAACCACGTACTCCCACCCGCCCATTGACAAAAGAATTTGTTCCATTGCAGTGAGAAGCCACAACTTTTATTACATCTCTGTCTAAGACGAACCTCAAAGCAAGCATTTCATCCTCTCTCATGTAATCATCATAAGGTAGAAAATGAAATT
Organism: Pterocles orientalis; assembly: GCA_011057875.1. NCBI lineage: Eukaryota > Metazoa > Chordata > Aves > Pterocliformes > Pteroclidae > Pterocles > Pterocles orientalis. The sequence continues at coordinate 345,410 of WKFP01014246.1, forward strand.
TCCAGAACCTAAAAGCATGCTGCAGAGAGCTTCAGGGCACCACATGTCAGTTTTTACTTTGATGCATGCTATGTTTTTAAAAAAATCCAGGGGGGGGGGAAGAGGAAAAAGATGCACTGAGTGTCTTCCTTGAGATTTTCCTCTCTATTGCTTAACTCTTTAGATGATAGAAAGAAGGAAATAATCTCTTCTTGCTGCATAGAGTGAGAATGGAAGTATTCTGAAGAGACACCATAAGAACTTAATTTAGCACCATGGATGGTTTCACATTCCCTCTTACATTTTAATGAAGTAAGCATCACCTCATGGATTGCAGTGAGAGTATAATGATTTTTAAAGCATTGGTAGGATCAGTCCATAAATGGCAGCCACTTTGTTTCCTGACATCATTTAGAAAAATAAGAGCTTTATCTCATACTAGTGAACTTTATCACCTGATCCAGAAGTAAGACAGTGTCCTGAGGGAGCTGGGATTTATTGTGCGTGTTTATCCAGGCACTGAGTGTTAGTTTTTGAAATGCCTACTGCTGTTTATTTCCCAGGAGAGAAGAGTGGCCCTCCTAAGGGCCAAGTGCAGTTGAATGTATTAATGTCTTTCCCTCCCTCTCTCTGTCCCTCTCTTGTCTGTTTAGTAAGACATTTAAGCACATGCTGTACTATGCCCAAGAAGCAGAGCTAGATGTTTTTCTCCCAGTGGCAACTGAATCCTCCCTACTTGCTTTCATCATTTGGTTGTGTCTTCAAAATAAGAGCTCCTTTTCTTACACTGTTTTCCTAAGCCAACTCCGTATCTCCCCCCTCCTCTCTGCCACCTATTTGCACTTACAACTACTGTTACTGTCAGCTGTGCCTGCCATCTGCTTCCAGAATATTACAAAGCTGCAATCATGGGACATTTTGAAATTTATTCATACAGATCAAAGACGTTCCATTGCTGTCAGGGGTGGATTTAGTGCTTAGGCTCCTGGCAGAGGCTTTCAGAGCCAGCAGCTGGCAGAAAGAGGCTGCAGGAGGTTTCCCTGTGCAGTTTGGCCATCCCAACTCGCTCCCAGCCTCCAGCATTTCTGCATTCTCAGGGCTGGCCCCAGCTGAGAAGAGCTCACTGATTGTGCCAGATTGTTCGCAGTTTAGGGGTGAGCTTGAATCTGGGTGAGGATGAGACCAAAGTAATTTTTCACGTGTGGCCCCATTTATGCCTAGTCTGGAGAAGTATAGAGCTACAGCCATAACCTCTCTGTCTTGCTCCCTTTACAAATAGGCTGTAGCTCAATATATTTTTTTCTATTCATGTTTGGTGTAGGGACTACTGTATTAAGTCTGAGCAGTGCCTGTAACAGTGGCCTACTCCTTGTCAAGGGCCCCTAGGTGCTACATGGCAGTAGTAATTTGGAATGCCAGTGGTGAGTTAACGATATCTTCCTACATGGATAGCAAATGCTAAGGGTTGTTCAGTTTATACTCTCAGCTTTCCAGTTTAATAGAAGAGGTTGTGATAGGTTAAGCTTGTGTTACAAAGTTTTGTGGACTGCTTCTACTGCTCTAGGAGAGATTCTACAGTGTGAAACAGCTGGTGCCAAGAACCCACATTCTCAATGTTCCCATTTCAAGGTGATGGGTTTTTTTTGCTTTTAACTTGCTCTACTCTGATCCCTGAGACTGAACATATATTTGAGGCAGGAATACATTAGGTGTACTCTTGGTATGCAACTTCCAGTTTGGCTTTATCCAAGAGAAGTCTGATCCATGGTCTGTGATGCAAACCAAAGTGGGGATGATGGAGAACTGCACACTTCTGATCCAAACCAAAGGTCTGATGTGGCTGCAGGCAAAAAAACCACTGGTCTCTGCAACACAAAAAGTCTGTTCTTGCTCTGTTGCTCTTTCGTGTTTCTGTTTGCAGTATCTCCACTGACTTGGAAAACATTTAAAATAAGTTTTAAAAAATTTACTCTTTCACTGTTTAATACATTTGGTGCATTTTTGTGCCTTTTAAATTGTCTCTTCTAGGGTCTCCTGGTTTCCAAAAGCACCTTCAAGTATGCCAGGTTTTTTTATGTGTCTCTAAATGAAATCATCATTATGTGGAAAAGGCAACAGAAATTAAAAAAGAGCTGCTACCTATTTCTGCAAAAACAAACCAATCCCCAAATGGATTCCCTTTTCCCCCAAGACCTGTTGAGAGCTAGAGCTCCAGCCTGCGTGTAATGTGCCTATGGCCTCAGTGAACCAAATGCATACTGCCTGTGCTGCCCACAGCAGCTAAGCTGTTTCAGGCTCAGCTAGTAGCTGGATGCAAGCCAGCTCAGGATCCTGGAGGCTGTAGATGCAAGCCAAAGAGCTGTGGTCAAACACTTGGCAGGTATTAGACCGCAGAAACCAAATGAGTAGAAAAGTGTAATTTGGCTCCATTGTTGCTGCAGAGTTGATGTGTGGAAATAAAGAAGTGTGACCTGCTGATTTGCAGTGGCAGTGCAGCAGCCGGAGGTCTGCAAAAACAGGATGCTTTAATCCCAGAGGTTTTGTTTGTTTTGGTTTGTTTTGTTTTTAATTTAGGGTTAGATCTTAAAAACTCACACAAAAGAGATAAATGTGACATCAGTGTTTCCAAGGGATCAGAATTAGATTAATTGCTTCCCCATAATTGTCTATCTAACCCCCAGCTGGTGCCATAGTACTTGCTAGTATCTCCTCAAAGGTGGGAAAGCTGATGAAGGTTTACTTAATCTGAATTTAAAATCCCTGACGAGGACAAAGAGTACATTAGGAAGGGAAAGGTTAGAGTCGTCTAGTGCACTGGCTTTGCAGGAGACTGTGGCTGGTACTGTGTCACCAAAGGTTGACAGTGACGCAGATGAAAGGGTAGACATGGAAAGGATCAGTGAAGGCAACAGTAATGAGAGGGAAATACCAGAGACTGGGGAGAAGCCACGGTACATTACTACCCTGGATGAAATGCCTGAATCTTGGTCCCACAGTGACAGTTTGTCATCTTTGCTGTCAGGTTGTGTGGAGCAGCAGCAGAGATTTGGAAATGCTGGAGGAGAAGGAAATGGTGATTGTGGGTTTGTGACCGGGGCAAGCAGGCAGGGAGGCACCGAGTTCTGGAGTCACGCTGCTGTGGGGAGGCTACTGTAGGCATACAGCAGTGAAGCAGGCAGTGGTACCTACCAAAAGGCCATTCCAGTACTAGTGAATGATTTAGACCGCAGGCAAGCACAGACTTCTTTGTCATGCTGGTTCAATCATCTCACAAAAGGATTATGTCATTTAAATGAACTGCAGATTACCTCAGGAGCAGGTCAAAGAGGTAAGAGCCATTCTGCTACATCCAAAATGCATCAAAACTGCAACTTATTGGGACAAGCTGAACTGTTCTTCAGTTCCTTGCTCCATCCCAAAGCTCCTGTGTGAACATGCTGATGGGCACGTCTTGGGATGGTATGTGGAGCATCTTACCTATTAGGCTGCTATCAGAAGCAGGAACAATCTTTCTAACTCAAACAAGGAGCCTCACCATGTTCGTCATGGAGCTTGCAAGTCCTTGTTCTGGGCCATAACAAGCAGGTGTGACAACAGGGGTTGGAGCTAATGTGAACACTTCCGCTCTTTGTGGAGCCAGCATGTGTTTGGTCCCTCTGGGCACATCTACAGTGGATGGTGGGTACTGGGTACGTACCTCAAAGAGCCCTGAAGGCTGGATACTTCATTTTCCAGGTCTGAACAGACTGTTTCCTTTCAGGTCCTCTCGTCTCGGTCTCTTTTCTGTGAAAACCATGGTAGTATGGGATGACATCATTCCCCAAGAAACAGATGCCTCAGTAAGACATGCATCTAGGGTGTCAAAAAGCTTTCCCAGGCCCTGCAGCTGCATCCTTGTGCCTGAATTCCCACCGCTTCAATGGAGACATGGCACCTCCTGCCTGATAGTGCATTGTGGTTTTCAGCGAGGACAGCCTTCACAGCCCTGGGATGGAGAGGGTAGGTATGATTACAGTCAAGGACACTGGAAAGAAACTGAATCTTGGGATGCAGAAATTCAAGGTGGGATGAGCAAGTTGAGAGTTTGTGGGTGAGAATTAAGGGACAGGCTGGCATGGGTGATGCTGTTGTGGGTGTCTATTACAGGCCACCGGATCAGGATGAGGAAGCCGACGAGGCCTTCTACAGGCAGCTGGTAGCAGCCTCGCAGTTACAGGCCCTGGTTATCGTGGGGGTTTTAACCACCCTGATATTTGCTGGAAGGCCTACTCAGCCAGCCATCCGCAGTCCAGGAGGTTTCTCCAGTGCATTGATGATAACTTCCTGATGCAAATGGTGGACAAGCCGACTAGGAGAGGAGCACTGCTAGACCTTATTCTCACGAATAAGGAGGGTCTGGTTAAAGAGGTGAAGGTTGAGGGCAGCCTTGGTTGCAGTGACCATGAGGTGGTGGAGTTCAGGATCTCATGTGGCCGTAACAGAATACAGAGCAGAATAGAAACGCTGGACTTCATTAGGGCCAACTTTGGCCTTTTCAAGCAATTGCTAGGGGAAATCCCGTGGGACAGGGTACTTGAAGGTAAAGGGGCCCAAGATAGTTGGTTAGCGTTCAAGGAGTGGTTCTTCCAAGCTCAAGATCGGTGCATCCCAATGAGTAGGAAGTCAAGGAAGGATGCCAGGAGACCTGCATGGTTAAACAGGGATCTGCTGGGCAAACTCAAGTGTAAAAGAGGGTGTAGGGAGGCAACTAGGAAAGCTAAAGCCTCCTTAGAATTAGACCTTGCTAGAGGGGTCAAGGACAATAGGAAGGGCTTCTTCAAATACATTGCAGATAAAACTAACACTCGAAGCAGTGTAGGCCCACTGATGAATGAGGTGGGTGCTCTGGTGACAGAAGATACAGAGAAGGCAGAGTTACTGAATGACTTCTTTGTCTCTGTCTATACTGCCGGAGACTGTCCTGAGGAGCCCTGTACACCTGAAGCCGCAGAGGAAGTCAGGACAAAGGAGGAGTTTGCCTTGGTAGATGAAGACTGGGTTAAGGACCGGTTAAGTAATCTAGACATCCATAAATCCGTGGATCCTGATGGGATGCACTTGCAGGTGCCGAGGGAGATGGCGGAAGTCATTGCTAGACCACTGTCCATCATCTTTGGTAAGTCATGGGAAATGGGGGAGGTGCCTGAGGACTGGAGGAAAGTGAATATCACTCCAGTCTTCAAAAAGGGCAAAAAGGGGGACCCGGGTAACTATAGACCGGTCAGCCTCACCTCCATCCCTGGAAAGGTGATGGAACAACTTATTCTTGATGCTGTCTCTAGGCATATCAGGGATAAGAAGGTCATTAGAGGCAGTCAACACAGCTTCACCAAGGGGAAGTCATGCTTGACCAACCTGATAGCCTTTTATGAGGACATTACAGGGTGGATAGATGATGGCAAAGCAGTAGATGTGGTCTATCTCGACTTCAGTAAAGCATTGACGTCGTCTCCCACAGTATCCTTGCGGCTAAACTAAGGAAGTGTGATCTGGATGATTGGGTAGTGAGATGGATTGTGAACTGGCTGGATAAAAGAAGCCAGAGAGTTGTGGTGAATGGGATGGAGTCTAGTTGGAGGCCTGTATCTAGTGGAGTCCCCCAGGGTTTGGTATTGGGACCAGTGCTATTCAATATATTCATCAACGACTTGGATGAGGGAATAGAGTGCACCCTCAGCAAGTTTGCTGATGATAGGAAACTGGGAGGAGT
>WKFP01014246.1:351157-368676 GCA_011057875.1 Pterocles orientalis
ACGAAGATGATTAAGGGAATGGAGCATCTCCCTTATGATGAAAGGCTGAGGGAGCTGAGTCTCTTTAGCCTGGAAAAGAGGAGACTGAGGGGTGACCTTATTAATGTTTATAAATATGTGAAGGGTGAGTGTCAGGAGGATGGAGCCAGGCTCTTCTCTGTGACATCCAGTGATAGGACAAGGGGCAATGGGTTCAAGCTGGAACATCGGAGGTTCCACTTGAATTTGAGAAAAAACTTCTTTACAGTGAGGGTGACAGAGCACTGGAACAGGCTGCCCAGAGAGGATGTGGAGTCTCCTTCTCTGGAGACATTCGAACCCCACCTGGATGCGTTCCTGTGTGATCTGATCTGGGTGTTCTTGCTCCGGCAGGGGGATTGGATGAGATGATCTTTCGAGGTCCCTTCCAATCTCTAATATTCTGTGATTCTGTGATTCTGTGATTTTCTTCTTGCCTAGCTTAGCTGTATGTAGACTTGTCTAGGTTTGAATACATGTGAGGGATTTTTTTAGAAAATATATTCATCAAAATAATTTTAAAACAGCTTGGCTCCTGGCCAGTCAGGGCTTCACACCTTTAAATTATGTTAGTTGTACATGCTTAGGTACAGACTCTCTCATGTGTAAACCAACATATATTAGGCCAGTATTCTGTAAACTCTGAACCTCAGCTTGTTTTACACAGCTTCAGCCCTCAGTTGTCTATCTCATACCTGCCTCTGAAATGAGAAAGTGTGTTGAAGTAATTAATGCTGTGTAATGGGAAATATAATTTCTCATTAAAATACTGAAGAAATTATTTTTATGTGCAGCCTGCTGTGAAACATAGGTACTGATCCACGGGTCATGCATAGGTTACATAAAAATCTGGCTTTGGTAGTAAACTACGCAGGTCTTAAATGTTGTTTCTTCAAATTCAGCCCAGTATTCATAGTAGGACTGAAAACAGCATTGACTGATGACTGTTCAGAGTCAATGACACAGTGCTCCTAGGAGAGCACTTAACAGGCATGTGTTTGGAGGAACTCAATACCTAGCTTCCTAAGTTCCTACATATGATTTTAAGCATGCAGTTAGCAAAATTAAGATAGCCCAGTCTTGTGTGTGCTGGTGTGAAAGCTCAGAACGGAACAGCATACGAAGTGATAATGTAGCAAACAGCAACATTAATTTGGAGCAATCTTGATTTGAATTTTCTTTGTTTCAAAGTCATAGAGTGACAAATAACATGGTTATAAAAAATAATGGGATCTTTCAAGGCTCTTCTTATTAGAAGATTCAGATCGAGGCTTACTGTTTGCTCTCTATATGCAAATGAAAATATTTTGCCTTTTACAAAATAATTCTTTTGAAACCCAAGGGTGGATACCTGCAGCTCAACTTGTGCTTCAACACACTCTTCTGACATGAAAAGCACTCATAAATTACAACCTAAACTGCAATTTCACGTCCTCTTAGAAGCTGCTCTAACAGAGGCATGGCAAGTTATTGAGCTAGCTGGCAGAGCAAAGCCTGTCAGTACACTGACACTGCAGGCATGTAACCTGTTCTGCCTTCCTCCATCTGCCACATCAGTTTGGGGCTGGATAGGCACTATGCGAAATAATAGCTGCTGCCATTGCAGAAATATGTATAATTCCTCTTCTGTTCAGAGCCATTTCTATTGTATCCTATTGCATCATGATTTTGACATCCAACACATAGTACTTTAATGAATCTGAGGGAAAAGAGAGCTAAAAATGTCATGGGAGCCATGGATTTGCCAGGAACACGGTAGACCATGCGAAGACATAGACAGATGGTCCATTAAATGTTTGTCCTTTACAAGTGTGGGGAATATCACTCACACAATAAAAACCACAGCTTCAGGCCACCCCCACAGCTAGGAAACCCGCAGAGGAGACGAGTGCTGCACATTTTCCAAGATCAGGTTGGGAGGGTTTCCAGTGACAGGGGCTGGGGACACACAACCTGGAGGATTTTGCAGGACCAAACTTCCCTTGCCCTGTATAGGCAGAGCAGAGTGGTGGAGCGGGGTGTGGAAGCACCGCTGGGGCCAGGCTTCTGCCACAGAGGCTGTGGAGAACAACAGAGCTTCAGGGGTGCCATGTGTTCTTAAAGCATTACTAAAGTTACCCAAGGTTGCTGCCTCTATGTCCTGGGTGCAAGGCACATCCATGAAATGTCTCAGTGCAACTGAAATCAGCACCTCTTACCCCACTGTTCTTTGGTGGTGTCCACGTGGGTGCATGATGACTGAGTGACTTTCTCATGGGAAATATCCCTCTGAGACCACTGTGGGTTTTGATTGTCACTACCACCCTTTCCACCCCAGCGCCTTTCCCCAAATTCCACTGTACCTAGATGATGCACTTGGGATGCAGCTGCTTGTTGATAGAGAAAACATCAGTAGTCAAAGTGAAAAAACTCCTATAACAGGAGTGGGAAATGAGAAAGGAAGTGGCAACAGCAGAGAAAGGGAGAGGCTTTTTCTCATCCAGAGAGCTGCCCTTTTTATAAGTAAAATCAGGACATGCAACAAACAAGGACAAATTGGAAGAAAATGACCCCCTTGTGCCTTGTTTTGTGTTTTCTCTTAGGCTTAGACTTGTACTGTATTGGCAGCCCAGACTCCTATTAGAGACATCTGTTTTCAGTTTGGAGGGTTATTTGTTTGCTTTGGGTTTTTTTTCTTTTTTTCATTGCATTTTTCTCCCTTTTACTTTTGATTTTTTTCCCTCTCTAGGTTTCCTCTAGTAGTATTTTCTCAGCTTTTGTCTTCTCTTTTCCCCCTTTTATTTTTTCCTCTTCTGTCTCTCCAGGCATCTTTAGCTGTGTCAGTCTGCTCAGTGCACTATCTTGCAGAGTTAGTAGATTCTTCAGATGACCAGTGGTCAAGCTTTAGAAAAACCTCTTCTTTCCTTTTGTTTTTTCTTACTGCCTCACCACATTTTACTGTCTGCAAAACCAACTGTGGAGTGGGAGAAAGGCTCTCCCTTCCTCCAAGGCCTCAATGACACCTTACTTGGAAGTAGTTTTCCTTGACTTCTGCAGCTAATGGAATAATTTCCCTTCCTAGTTACTTTGATGTGTTTCTTTATCTCCCAGGGAGTGAGGCACCTGTGTCAGGTTTATTGGCACCAGGCACTTTATCATACCCTCTCTCAAGTAATGGGCTTAATTTTTATGTTCATTAAGGTTGCTCAGCACCTGGTAACGTGATGCTTTTAGGACTCTCTAGTCTCCCAAGTTGGTGTAAAAGGGGGTTTGGCACAAGAGAGAATGAAGACCAATACTGCAATTACCAGCTGTTCACAATGACTCATTGCTTACTATTCTTTGTGAAACTGATGCTGTCAGTGGTATGAGAGAGGATGTTCTTGCCACGAAAAACAATGTACAGTGACTTGGGAGATTTCAGACATTCACATTTTTGCCTGTTAGGTAGGTAGTGTGTAATGCCCATTAGATTATGTGGCTTGAGCCCAGTCTTGGTCTCAAAAACATGAAAAAATACTTCCCTTTTTACAGGTGATGGAGGATATATACGCTTTAGGATTAACTTGTATTTGTACAGCACAGGTGGCCCAACCACCCTTGTCTTCACATGGAATTAACCCAAATGCCTCATCTGCAATAAGTATTTTTTGCAGATGCACTCATTTTCTTCTTCTTGGATGTGTTCATTTGTAGAATGTTCATGAGAAGGACTTTTTCATGGGCTGAGCTTTGTCTGTTTCAGAGGTGGATAAAGCCCAGTTACCACTAAGCACTTAAAAAAATGTATTATTCCATATGCTGAATTTGTTTGGAGCACTATTTTGCTTTAATATTGATGGCTACCTTATTTTTCAGTGGTTCCCCTTGAACCAAAACTGGAGAGAAAAAACTGTGTATTTCTCCTTGCATTTATAAAATCTTCATCCTTACCTGTGCTTAAAAATGAATAGGTCTTAAGAGTTTCGAAAACCTGATATTTATGTTCCTTCCATAGTTCCTTTTTCAGTCAAAATTTTCCCTTTGAATGGCTCATGCAGAAGTCATTTCCATAACATTGGCACTTCTGGACCTCATACTTCCATAATAACTGTTATAATTTGCTTCAGTCATTTTCTTTTTTGGTGGGATGACATATGCCTCCATTAGATGACCTTTTAAGTCTTTTTTTTTTTTTTTGAAGGAAACAAACCAAAGGTCAAGTCTGATTAGGTTTTCTCTGTATTTTAGAGTCTCCCTGCAAAAGTGTCTGGTGCGTCATCTTGAAGGAGACGAAGAGCATGAGTTTGCAGATACATGTGACAATATCTACTCAAGGTCACAGTTTTCAGTGAATGTAACTATTACATTTCACAAGGACAAAAGTTGCCCACCTTTTTCTGCTAAACAGCCGGGTCTCAATGTGCTGCACTTGTGACCAGTGCTGTCTTCACAGAGGGTCTTCTGGTATTTGCAAAACTCTGTGGAAGACACAGAAATGGTTCATCAGAGTAATTCTAATTATGCATTCAGTAAATCTCATCATAATGGGGTATTGTATTTAATTTTGTATTGCCTGATTTTTAGTAAGGTGCAAACTATTAACTTCAGATTTCAGAATTCAGGAAGTTCATAGCTTTTCATTGTTTCTTTAGGCTGTCAGCAAACTTTGAAGTACGTTGTGATTCACATACTGTTCACCTTTTAATTTTCATCTCAGAAACCATGAACACTAGAGACATCATTGTCAGTAAAGACAAGACAGACTTTGAAACTTCTGCAGAAGTGGGTAAGTCTGACAGGAATTTCTGCAACGGGGGTGAGTTTCCACGTATTTGTTACATACACACACACACGAAATATCTATTAAATTGCTGCAAGAGGACCCTGATTCATTTAGAGTAGTGGCATGATGTAATGCTTTCACCCTTTGTTCCTTTATTGAAAAAAATACACATTTTGCACTGGGAGATGAAAGCAGTATTTCACCACCTTCCACCTCTGCCTTTTATTTTTTCTCTGATTCTGTCTACACCGTAATTCCATTGACTTCTATTTGCAAGTTCAATCTTTTACTTTGCCCTGTGTAATGTAATTCTTTTCAAATTGTCTGCTCATTTGCATTTGCCAGTGTGGCTACCTCATTATTCTGCGGCTTTTCTTTTTTCCCATGATCATCCCTCTTTTTTTCCCATCCTGCCATTCCATATATAAAAGATCCCTCCTTTGCTGCTGCAAATCTTTCAGGGAGTGAGAGTTTTGAGTGGTATTTGACCTTTGGCAACAAGGGTGAAAGCTTTTCCATTGGTTCAAATGATAAAAAATGTAACAGAACTAGAGAAAGGAGCCTGAGGTCAAGTAGTAGTGCAGATGTGATTGTCTTCTTGGTCCTTCATGACTCTTATCCTTGCTGGGCCTCTTTCTTCCTTTCACACATACACATCAATGATAAATATTAGGCTATGCAGGTGGAGCCCACTGGTAACATCCTAGGCTGCTGGTATTAGGGTAAAATTCCTATATAATTGGATGCCCTTCAGTGTTTCCTGAGAACACAGGCTACTTGTTAAATTATCAGCACTATTTCTGTTTGCAGAAAGGTACGTCTGTGGGCTTTTTTGGGGGGGGCAGAAAAGATGAGTGAGAAACAAGTGAATTGTACTTCTTTTTCCTTTGTACAGCACATCTGCCCAGTTGTGCCCTGCTTTGCTGCTGACCGCCCCTGGGGATGCAGGTCCATGTAAGCCTGAAGAAGCCTGGACATTTCTGGTGGATGGTGTCCCTTTGGAAGCTACAGCTGGAAAACACCAGCTTCCCTAGTCAGGGGGGCTCCTCCAGCACTCAGTTCAGGTAACATCCAGACATGCCAGACCTGACAGCTCCCAGTTAGCTTTCCTGTCAGCTGTGCAATCACCTGTTGTCAAACAGCTGTAGAGGTGGCATGTATTGCTCTGCCCTCTGGTAGCTCTGCCCTCTGGTAGCTCTGCCCCCTGGTATCTGGCCCACAGTACATGGGTTTTGAGAGAGGAGTACCTTCTGAATTCAACACCAACAGTCAACACACAGATTTAAAAGTTGCTGGAGAGGCTATTAGAATCTCCTTGCCTGAACCTTCTGGCTAGCCTGGGCCTAATTGTTGCACCACATGGTTCCTGCATTTAGTCTACAGCACCATTTAAGTGCCGTGTTTTCCTCATCAAGGCAGAAGAAAGGAGTCTGCAGAGGAAAGAAGAGAGAGGATGACCATCTTCCTACCCTTCTTTATTACAAGTTCTCATCTGCATACAAATCAAATGCTGTTTATAGCTTGCATGCGAGAGCAAAGATTAGGTATCCACCCGAGAGTGCTGAGGGAACTGGCAGAGGTGACAGCCGAGCCGCTTTCCATCATCTATCAGCGCTCCTTGTTGACTGGTGAGGTCCCAGAAGACTGGAGGCTTGCCAATGTGACTCCCATTTACAAGAAAGGTCGTAAGGAGGATCCGGGGAACTGCAGGCCTGTTAGCCTGACCTCGGTTCCAGGGAAGGTTATGGAGCAGATTGTCTTGAGGGAGATCATGCGGCATGTGCAGGATGACCGGGGGATCAGGCCTAGCCAGCATGGGTTCATGAAGGGCAGGTCCTGTTTGACCAACCTGATCTCCTTCTATGATCTAGTGACCCATCTGGTGGATGAGGGAAAGGCTGTTGATGTGGGCTATCTAGACTTCAGCAAAGCCTTTGACACTGTCTCCCACAGTATTCTCCTGCAGAAGCTGGCAGCCCGTGGCTTGGATGGGTACACTCTTGGCTGGGTAAGGAGCTGGCTGGAGGGCCGGGCCCAGAGAGTGGTGGTGAATGGAGTTAAATCCAGATGGCGACCGGTCATGAGTGGTGTTCCCCAGGGGTCGGTGCTGGGGCCTGTCCTCTTCAATATCTTTATCGATGACCTCGATGAGGGCATTGAGTGCACCCTCAGTAGGTTCGCAGGCGACACCAAATTGGCTGGGACTGTGGATCTGCCTGGGGGTAGCGAGGCCCTAGAGAGGGATCTGGACAGGCTGGAGAGCTGGGCTGAAGCCAATGGGATGAGGTTCAACAAGACCAAATGCCGGGTTCTGCACTTTGGCTACAACAACCCCAGGCGACGCTACAGGCTTGGGGCGGAGTGGCTGGAAGACTGCGCAGAGGAAATGGACCTGGGGGTATTGATTGATGCTCGGCTGAACACGAGCCGACAGTGTGCCCGGGTGGCCAAGAAGGCCAATGGCATCCTGGCTTGCATCAGAAACAGTGTTGCCAGCAGGAGCAGAGAGGTGATTGTTCCCCTCTACTCAGCACTAGTGAGGCCGCAGTTTCGGGCCCCTCGCTGCAAGAAAGACATTGAGGCCCTGCAGTGTGTTCAGAGGAGGGCAACAAAGCTGGTGAGGGGTCTGGAGCACAGGCCATATGAGAAGAGGCTGAAGGAGCTGGGAATGTTCAGCCTGGAGAAGAGGAGGCTCAGGGGAGACCTCATTGCTCTCTACAACTTCCTGAAGGGAGGTTGTAGTGAGCTGGGGGTCAGCCTCTTCTCTCGTGTCACTAGTGATAGGACCAGAGGGAATGGTTTCGAGCTACGGCAGGGGAGATTCAAGTGGACATTAGGAAGTATTACTTCTTAGAAAGGGTGGTCAGGCCCTGGAATGGACTGCCCAGGGAGGTGGTGGAGTCACCAACCCTGGGTGTGTTCAAGGAAAGACTGGATGTTGTGTTGAGGGACATGGTTTAGTGGGAGCTATTGATAACAGGTGAACGGTTGGACTGGATGATCTTTTAAGTCTTTTCCAACCTCGGTGATTCTATGATTCTATGATTCTAAAATTTGAACACAGATTCCATTTGATGTGTACCAAGTTTGGGGCTCTTAGGGGACGTCACCACTGCAAATGGTGCACTCAGAAAAATGTGGTTCAGGCAATTGTGATGACTTTCATGAGTTCTGTAATTTTAATGTTTTTTTGACTAGAACTTCATACACGTGTTCTTATCAGCATCGTGTACGTGCTGCAGGAAAGGCTTTTGCTTTTTCACAACTTCTCCCACCCTGATGAGAAATATACTTTATCCATAGTTCCATAAAAGTGGAGTTAATGTGGTAAGCATTGAAGCAGGGTCCTGTGTTTCCCTCTTCCCTGGCTCCACAGAAAAACTGTAAGTTGTAAAGGACAAGCAGAGCTTTCTGTCTAGAAAGATATTCCTAGTTCTCACTTTCAAACTTCTTTTGGCACTAATACACTAACACACTTCACACAAGGTAGGTCTCTTCCCTGCAAGAGTGAAAATTTTGCTGTTTGTCCACCACCTTTCTCTATGTATTAGGCTAGTCTTGTTTCCAGTTGGAAGTGACATTAGTGTCATAAAGCTACTTACATTTGAAACAAAACTTTTCTATTGGTGCCGTAATGGCTGACCCAAAGGTCATTTCTCATTGCTTAATGACTTACTGCAGGAGCCCACAGCTTTTAGCATAGGTGGCCATTAGGTGCCAAGAAATACCTGACCCCAAGCTTATTGTTTATTGGTTGTAAGTGTCCAACCAGACAGTCATTACATCAAGTATGAAATAATGTCATTCCTTTTTTGATGCGTTGAAAAGTTCGCAGCTGAACTGTTCATTGCCATGGATACGGCAGCCTGCTCGCATCCCCAGGCACTGACCACTGCAAGAGGACCGGTCCCAGCCTCTGCTGCCAGCCCCATCGTGCTTGATCTGCAGGCAGGCAGCACTGCAAAGGTGCTTCTCCTCCCTGCTTTGAAAGATTTTGCTCCTTCAGATGCAAATGGTCCTTTTCAAGGAGTGTGCCACTGCTCTGCAGTTGCAACTTCTAACTGTGAAAGTGCAAACAGAAGGAAAGTCCTTGCGCTTTTCCAGACCTTGGGTGAAATTATTCTGATTTGAATGACATTTGGGCTTAAGTTCAGAAAAAATCCAGAACACCTTCCACAACAAGAAATGGCACCAATGAATTCGAGTAGATTCTGGCTCTTGTGGGGAGAAATAGGAGATCCTTGCAATCAGCTATTGTCGTGGCAATTTTAGGCTTTTATATTTCCTGCTCTTTAAAGCAGCCTAGTTGCCTTTGAAGGGATAACTTTCAAGGCTTCAGGGTATGTTCCCCTTGAAACTGTAAAGGGAAGATGCTCTTTGTCCTGATTTAGGATGATTCCCAGGCGGGAGAACATCCTATTTCCATATTCCTGTCTAGGCAAGAGAGGTCTTCAAAGAAGAGGCTGAAGAAATCAGGCTGCCTGCGTGGGGACGTGCCCAGAGCTTGTCCTGTGCATGGTGCTGGTGGCTGGGACATAGTGGCCCAGAATCACACACAGGTGAGGGTGAAGTGTTTCATACATTTTCTGCACATATAACAGCTAACCAGGAACTAAGCTTTTTTAGGTGGTTCAAGCAGACTACAACTGAAGACTGCAGTAAAATTGAACACTACTGCATCACCTAAAGGTGTGGCACAGATTCAGTGTCCTCTTAAGCAGATCTGTCAACAAAGCCTCAATGATACACATTTGAAAACGGATCACGTTCCAGTGTAGAGAATTTTATGATTATATAGGCTTCTGATTAAATAAGGTATATTACATTGTTTTTTTATGAGATTCTTTTTTCTAAGAAATAACACGGATAATAAAGTTTTACTTGCACATAGCTAAAGCAAAAAACAAAAAACCCTTGCATTTCACCTTAAAGCTTATAAAGTTTCTGACATTTTCTCCAGGTCAGAGACACTGCATGCAAAAACCTGTTCTGCCATTCAGTTAGTGAGCCAAAAGCTAAAATCAATCCCCCTCCTGGAATAATTGCTCAGCAAACAGGATGCATGTAATCAATTTTCATTATTAATACTTCAGTTAAAATTCAGGTACCGTATTTTACTTCTTGTAATGAGCACAGTTTTACAATGGATGTGTGGAGTGCGTAGTACATAACATCACTGACGGCTGCAGAATTCCTGCCATGTGTGCCAGAGCTGGATTAAAGTACGTTTCTCTGGGCAGTAGAAGAATGCGGGGAGATAAATTTGCAATGTATGCCTACTTTACCGCCTATGTGCAAGCCTCATATTCCCTGTTAATTCATTGCAAGGACATATTTCTTACCATTTTATTTATCCATGAAACTATATTCTTGCTGTTGCATTGTATCTCATCTAGCTACAGAAAGATTACTAATCTATGAGATCTACTGTGGTGACTCGTCTTGTGTATCTCCAGATTCAGTGATTTGGCAGTATCATTTCTAATACCCTCACACGATTTGAGGTGAAGACCCTAATTTATGCCATTCATGCCCTAATTTGTTTGCATGATAAGCACAGGAGATTTTAATTTCTGTAATAGCAGTGACTTGGCTCATTCATGGATTCATGATTTTCTTTGGTGCTTGTTGTATCCTGAGAAGAGCAAACCGGAGCAGAGAGGTCATTGAAATAAATCTCTCCACCTACTGCCTAGTTTACATTCAGGTTTCAATGCATTGGTGGAAAATATTTTCCTGTTTGAAACAAAGATTAATTCCTAATTGCCACAGACCTCATGAGGGTGTTTTTGCAGCTGATGAAGAACTGTCTTAACAACTGTTTCTACGTGAAGCTTTTAAGTTGTAGATCTGCCATCATCCATGAGTCACCCTCCTCGATGACTGTTGTATACTACCGGGTCTGTTATGAGCCTGGTTTATAGCACCCATGCCTGTTTAACTCGCATGAAACAGCAGCAATGTATCTGTGAGTGAGGACGGCTCAGGGAGGGGAGATTGAAGGGAGGTTTTGGGGCTTCTGTGAGACAGGCTTTTACCTCACTATGACTATTGCTGCTCATGTGGTCTTCAACAACATGATCCATCAGCAGCACACAGGCTGAAGAGGCGCAGGCTCTGCCACCTTTCTTATCCCAGGAGCTGTCCTTTGAGAGCAGAAGGCTAATTATTTAGTGTATTGGTGGGAGGGTGCATGGCAGAGCCAGTGCTAAATGTGGGTTAGTGCCTCTCAGGGTTTTCAGATGGCCTTTTTTTTTTTTCTCACGTGCACAAAACTGTAGGTGGAAAAACAAATGACAACAAACAAAATTTCATTGTCAGCCACCGCAAGTGTGGGAGTGGTAAATCTTGAGATGAAGGGCTTAATTTTTGCATCCTTTGTTTCATGGCTTCCCATCATTTCTGGGGAATGTTTGCTACCTCTCGGTTCCCAAAGGTTCATTCTTGCATCTATCCTAGTGAAATCTATAGGGTGGGCTCTTAGGTCCCATATGTAAATGTCTAATGGCTACTACCTAAGTACCAGAAGGTGTGAAGATGAAGCATAAGGCTGATGTTTGTGCTGGAGAGATTTCCTTACCTAGTTGGAATGCTGGGTTTCATGACACATCGCCATGTTTCCCCACAGTATATGCAGCAAATCTTGGTATCACCATCTTCACGACTGGACTTCTTGCTGTAAAAGAAAGTTGCAGGAAACCAGAAGCATTTTTTGAACTTTGTATGTCTCTGTTTGCTTAAGACACATGTAACTCTAGTAGCATGTAACTGCTCAGGACAAAAAAAACCCCACAAAAACCAACCAACCAACCAACCAACCAACCAACACCAAACACCCCACTCCCCCCAACAAACGACTACTGTTCACAATATTATTGTTCTCTCACTGTAGGGAAATCTGTTAATGTCCCATAATAGATTATTCACTAACTAAACTCCCTGGTCCAGTCACTGTGAAGCAGCAGACTGTGCACAGACAGAAATAGCAGTGGGAAAGAATGCACACTGGGGAGCACATTCCTTCCCCAGCCCTGGAGATACTAAAGAAACAGGAGGGGAAATCTCCTTCAAATTGGAACAAAGCCACCCACAACAAAACTTTCATCAGAAAAGGGTTATTAGCAATGCCCAGTATTGAAGCCCAGCTTCTAATCTATGCCAGGCTTTTACTAGGATTCACTCACAGACAAGACATACAGTAAGACTATAATATCAAGGAGACAGTGAATTTAGTATCTCATACAGAAAGTGCTCCACTGTTAAAGCATTAGGCTTGACTCCCAACTGGGCACAGTGCAGATTCTAATAAGATGCCCAGACACCATCTGCCCTTGAGGAGGTTGCAGCCTGTCCTTACTACCACCCAGACGGAGCAGGAAGAACAGACCCTGCAGCATCAGATGTAGCTCTTTAAAAGCAGAAAGAGTCATCCTCCCCTACACTCAAGTTTGTGGTCACAGGCATAAGATCAAAAGGCAGTGTGGTCTTTAATATGGGAAGAGGAGTGTATAGCTCATGATGAAGTTTATCCAACAAAAGGCTCTTTTCCCTAGCAGCAATCAAAGCTGGTCCACCCTCTCCTTTCTGTCACAATTGTTTTTTCAGAAATCTATTTGGGACTTAGACAGCAGAAGCAAAACAAAAAGATGGGATTTCCGTCCTCTGACCCCCTCAACCCTCTGGAATGATTATATCGTATAATAGCCAATCTAAATAGCGTTCAGTGCAGCTCAAATCATACTTTGCATGCAAATACAAAGATAGCGTTACCACAGGAATGAAGTCTGTTGAGGTATGGGGCAAGGAGACGCTGGCTGCTGTCTTCTGAACAGACAAAGTGGTGCATCAAGAGGTTCACAGGTTCAGGGAAAGCAGAAGTGTCACTCCTGC
The DNA here is from genome assembly GCA_011057875.1 of Pterocles orientalis. Classification (NCBI taxonomy): domain Eukaryota; kingdom Metazoa; phylum Chordata; class Aves; order Pterocliformes; family Pteroclidae; genus Pterocles; species Pterocles orientalis. The sequence goes on from WKFP01014246.1 coordinate 363,810, forward strand.
TTTTGCCGAACTCTTAGCTTTGACTTTACTGCCCAGTAGGAGATATTTTCAGATTCAAGAAGCCAACAGGGAGTCAGCAGCAGGGAGATTTGTCCTCTACTCAGACAGTCATGCAGTTCAGACCAGCTTCATACCTCACTTATATGAAAACAGAAACATCTGCATGCTCTCCAGCTGGCATTGGGCCTCTATTTACCATGCCTTCTCATCTTCAGAGAAGTACTAAATTAATTCTGGCCCATATAAAGCCCAGGGCTTCACAGGAAGACAGATTTAGCCTGCTGCACTACCTTGGACCTTTGGGTTCAGGCTGCTGTAAACACTCAACAGCTTTTTTCCACAGATTTAAACTACTCCCCAAAGTCACATCATAATTGTCTATCCAGCACTGCTGGTACTCTCATATGCCTGTACCAGAGGCAAGAGCATCCAAATGCACTAATATGCTTTGCAGCACTGATCAGCATTTCCCAGCAGTGTGCAACTGGCAAGGGTGATGAAAGTGTTCTGTCCTCACACCTCTCCCATTCCCATGAGAGCACCACAGCATGCTGTCAAAAGAGTTCACTTGTCAACTGGCAGCCATCCATGCTTATCTGGGTGCAGCCCTATAAAGAATTTTATCATATGCTCCGCTGCTTATGTCTGAAATCCCCCATCTTGTTTTTATCACTAATTGTTAACAACCCTTCAATGGCTGCTGAAAGCTGATGATATGCAGAAAACATACTTGTCCAGCTGTGTTTGTGAAACACAAGGATATCAATTTGATCTAAGTCTTGTTTTCATCTTGGCTGTCCATGCTTTGTGCACCCTTATCTAAGCTGCTTCAACACTTCATACTTTCTGTTTCTCCTGCTGCTCCATGTCAATATTGTCTGTTTGCTCTGCAGAGAATACACAGGCTTTATTTGCACAGCAGTGAGTACAGCAGGGCCTCAGATTTGGCTGGAGCTTTCAGTGGAGAGAGTTCCTCCTGCAGATGAGTCTTGAATTTTAGCATTATTCTGGACACAGGCTGAAAGGTGCACACACTCGTTCAGGCTAGGACTCCAAGGCGACAGATAGCAAGGCAACAGATAGCTACTTCTGCCTTTTGGTATGTAAGTAAAGAAACTAGCAGGCTGTAACCACACTGGCATACAGAGCCTGGAACAGACTCCGAAATTGAGAGGCACTGATGTTAGTGTCAGTTGAAACAGAAAGCAGGGACAAAAAATATAGAACAAAGAACAGTAATACTTCAGAAAGTTTCCTGTTGAAAACAAGAAAATCTCAACCACTGACAGAATACGACATTGGCTGAAATTTCCAAGGAGCACAAGGACCAGTTTTAAAGTGCTCAGCATGCCCAGTCAGAGCCAGGTTTTCAATTTAGCTCAGTTCCCATGGAGCTAAACAAGAGCCAGATTTTTTAAATCACTCAGTATCCAGCTGTTTCCATTGCAATAATTCTGGCCCAGTTTTTAAACAGAGCTCAGCACCACCCAACAGCCTGTGTAATTTCAAAATCTTGCCCTAAGTGACTTTGCACCTGGGGTCATTACTTCACTGGCTACCTGTCAAAGGCTCAGGTCACCTCTGTTTCCGTCGTCTTTCATCCTTTCTGAGCCCTGATGTGGTCTGAATAATCTGAACTGTCAAATAACTGTTCTGGGTACATGTAGAGAGGGAATATCAAGAGATGAACCACATAGATTGTGGCATGGTGAGCTTCACAGCTCTGCCAATTTACCATGCACTTTTGAGCTCCAAGAGCCAGCATCGCGCTTTGACCTGTCAATCACGCTGACTCATGTCAAATTATGTCATCTTCCAAATGCCTGAGTACGGAGGTCTCAACCTATTTTCACATGCAGACAAAGCCTAGAGTTTCTTTCTCCTGAAGCCTGCAGGAGAGCTGAAAAGACAGCAGATGCCATGATTCAGGGAAGGCTGTGTGTCAGGTGATGTAAAACATTATCTGGATACCAGCGCATTCATAGAAACTGAAGTCTTCCTTCATCAGCATGTCAGTGTGAAGCTTGTCAAGGGCTGGAGTAACCCTTTGCTAGGAGAAGCCAGCCTGGGAGTCCTAAGCCACACACAGCTCCTGTACTCTCTCTCCAGCTGTCTGTGAGCTTGTAGGAAGAGCTGGATAGACAGCTGATATGGACGGGAAGAGTAATGTTTTCTGCACTAGTGCTTACTGTCTTGCGTGGTTCTTGCATAAGCAGAGAGGTGCAATTCAGTGTAGCGGATGAAGTGTAGAAATCCTCAGAAGTGGAGTGGTCTACCAGAAGAAAAGACAAAGCAGAGTCGTTCGCTTTTTTGGGGGTTGTTTTTGCTGTTTTGGGGTTGGGGATTTTTTGTTTGTTTTTCTTTTAAGTGAAGATCCAGGAGACACACAATGAAAGGCAGAAAACAGAGCTGATCAAAAAGGCAGCCCACCACACAGACAGCCTCAGGCTGCACACACTGAGACATGGTTAGCTGAAGACATTTCTCTGTTTTCAAAAGTAGTTTAAAATGTCTTTTGCTCAAACCAAATCCCTGAAACAAGAGAGGGCTTGAAATGCAGGTGAATTTCAATATCTTTAAAAAAAGATGCTGTTGTTTGTTTCCCTTTTGGAGAGGGATATATCTCCCCATTTGAAGCTTCCTATTTTGTCACTTCTTCCTTTCATTTCCTCGAGCCCCCTTGCTGCGTGACCGTGTGACACACAGCCATTCAGTGAGAATCGAGAGAGATATTGGCAGTTTGGGAGCTGTTGTTCCTGCTTATGTATGCAAAGAACATAATTGCTAAGTGCATCATCTGTTGTAATTTACACATCCACGCACAGCATAGATCAGACCAGTCTTCACATAAGGACACAGTGCCTTATTTTCTTCTTTTCTGCCTTTCTGGACAGGAAAATATTAGGTCTCCTGGACCTCATTGTGTTAAGTGCAGCCTAGATGCCCTAAAAGGTGATCCCTGCCCCAAATACCTTACACTCTCAATACAGCTGCAGAGAACCAGGATGGGAGATGTTATTTCTTTAACTCTTCACACGCAGGCAGTGCAACTGTTTGAAACAACTTGACTAAAACAGTATATGGAGGTCTGCAGCAGGTGTGAGAAATTAGCAATACCAAACTCAGCCTTACAAAACCACTCTGCAGTCACAGACACACCAAAGCAAGACGTGTGTTGCTCCCAAACACTAAGCAGGAGGCAGCCAAGGAGCAGGCAATGAATACTGGTCTGTAAGATAAAAATAGTACCTCTAATAGTAAGAGGACAAAAGTCTTAAAAAAAATGAAGAGAGAATGTAAGAGGATCTTCCAATTGGCTTCTCTGTCAATTGTTTTGAATCTCACTCTGACAGAAATTTGACTTCTCATGATCTTCTGCAGCAGAATTCAAACCAAGATGCTCTTCTCCTTTAAAACCTTCATCTGCAGGTCAGACAGAGCCCTTACCTGAAAGTGGAGACTGCACAGCCCTATCAGAGACCTCAGAAACCAGCGCTATGTTCCATGGTGGCAGGGAAGGGTGCTTGTCCTTCCCTTCCCACTCCCCTAAGTGAACCTCCAGCTCCCAGTGCACCTTGAATTCCTTCACCAGCGTACACTTGCACAAGTTACCCTTTAGGACCTTCAGCAATAGACCTGCACTGTGCAGAGACTCTTTTGAGTCTGTGGCGAGCCCCACAGATGCTTATGTTAGGATCCTTTACTCATTGGCCTCTGACTGTCCTGTCTCAAGGGGCGGGTGAACCCTTATCTTCTCTGCTGGTGCCTGGAGTGCTACATTTCCATTTAAGCAGAGATTCAGAAGATAAAATCTCCCCTCAGACAGCATTCTTTAAAACAATGGCAACACTGTTTAAAATCTTGTGCAAACTCACGGAGGGCCTGCTGAGTCTCCAGGCTCACCAGCTCCCTCCCAGTCTGGCTCTTCTCTTGGCGAAGCAGAGAGCTGTGCTGCTGGACGCTACCTTGTGTACAGCACCACCAGAAGCGGGGAAGCTGAGGGATTCCATCAAGCACCAGGCATTTTCCACACATGTGTTTTCAGGTGTTCCTTTGCATGTTCCTGCAAAGTGCTCCATTTGCTCCAGCTGTGCCATGGGGGCATGGGCCGAGGCAGAGCCACAGCCGCTAGAGAGCATTTGAAGGACATAGGATCAACGGGTAGCAGTAGGCTGGCTACTGGACAAGTCAGTCCTGCCTGTGTCACCCACTGTTCCATGCTATAACGTGTGGCAAACGGTCTTATTCCAGTGCCTTTCTATTCTGTCTTTCTGCCATTGCCCCTGGGTGCTCTGGGCTGGTGGTTTGCAGTAGACATGGCATAGGTTGCTCCCATGGCATATCCGGATCTGCTGCTGCAAACAGGTAGTAGCTGACGTGGAGCAATGCTGCTGAATAACTGAATAACTACACCTCTTGTGATCGCAACCTTCAAAATAGCTATGGATGTAAATAGCAGACATAACTTTGTTCATCAGTTTTAACCAGTTGCCCCTGACCCCCTCATTTAACTTTCTTTGATACTCAGTCAGAAGTCCCTGCCTTTCACACTTTTTTCCATTTATTCTCTCTCAGTGGAGAGATCTGTTCTGCAAGCACAATCTTTAGCTAGAGCATACACCTGTACTCTCCATACCACCTTCTTTCAAGTACATTTCAGTATATGGAGGAACTGAACGTGTCCTTCCGTATTCTAGATGAAGACTATGACCTTCAAAACACAAAGCATTTGCAGTGACTTTGCCACCATGTAACTGTCTGCCACCCAAAGAGGTTGTCTGACACAAACCATGTGAATCCTTCCAGTCAAGCTTAAACAGCTCCCTGGTGGTCCTCCTTTCTTCCCTTTTTTTTTTTTTTTTTTTTT
>WKFP01014246.1:385920-406252 GCA_011057875.1 Pterocles orientalis
TTTTTTTTTTTTTTTTTTTTTGAAAGGAGACCAATATCACAGAAGTAGCAATGGAAGCATATGCACTTGCCCAGTGGGTTTCTGTGCAGAGGAGTCCTCATGGGAGAGGTTTGCGTTAAGGAGTTGCAGGTTTGTACATCTGACAGCTGCTCTGAATGTGTTGGAGAAAAGTGAAAGGCAGGATGAGGGTGAGCTTCCACATGCTGTGGGCCAAGAAATGACAGAAAAAGAATGTTTGCATTGGTACTTGCCTATTGTCAGACTTTTTTGGGGTCTGAGAATGACCTAGTGTCAACTCTATTGTCTCCAGATCAAATTGCCCAGCAAAATTTCAGATTCTCAGGAGTGTCCTTCTAAAGAGGAGCATCAGTCTTCCAGGGTTGGTGCTAGGAAACCCAATGCTTTCCACAGACATGAGAGACAGGACATCAAGCCAACACTGAGTAAGACATTTCAGACTCTACAACAGCAAAAGGGGAAACAGCATATCTGTCACTCAGACATCCTCAGACTGGGTCAGTTGGGCTTGTGGTGGGGACAGGGAGCCCCATTGGCACAAATCCAGACTCAACCACTGTGCCTGGTGTGGCAGCACAACACCGTGACTCATTGCTGCGTGCCAGGATGCAGCTGGTGTGGTGCAGGAGTGGTAGGCTGACTTTAGCTCAGGACATACACATTTCTGGTGGTGTGAACCCCTGTCTGCTCTTGGGGGCAGTCCTGCTGGACATGCGATGTAATAATGGTGCACTTGTGCTTCTTGCTGTAGTTGCTGCAATACCCATCAACTTTCAGGAGCTTGCTTTGAGCACATCAGGCTTTACTGTGAACAGAGGGACTTTTATAGAAATTTGCTCCTCAAGTCTCAACACCGCCTCAGGAGTCAGTAGCAGGATTATTTTTATGTCAGGGGTAGGCACTAAAGATGTTTCCTGGGACACAGTAGCAGACCTGTGGATAGAGCCCAAGAATTTTGATACATGATCCTGAGCTCAGCATCGAGCTTTTTATGTAACAAATTTGGTTTTACAGGTGTTGAGCTACCTGTTTCCACTCGTGGATTAAGACCTGGCAAACCACAAACTGAGCTAATTGGTGTATTTTTCCCTTAAAAAGGCATCAAAAAAGCACCAGTACTAGGAAGTGTGAGTGATACATTCCGCCTGGAGGAAAACAAATTATCTCTCCAGCAGGTGAACTCATATCCCCAGGGGTCTGTAAGCAACTCAGGTTGACACTTTTGTTTTAGATGTTTGGGGATTTGAGAGGGCTGGCTTGAGGCGCGAGCAATGGGGAAATTTGTCTGCTTGCTTTCCCTTCTGTTGCATGGCGGTCACACAACAGCTGAACAGGCTTCCTCAAAGTCATTATGGCAAATGCAGATTACATATCACATGCAACAGGCAGTTCCTGCAAAACTTGACAGGTCAGTTCTTTAACGATATACTGGTTCAGGGAAGCCATATATGCCATTGCTGATTAAGAAACTATAGTGCTTTTTTTTTTTTCTCCCCCCCACAGCATGGGGTGTTGCTTGGAAGGAGGACTGAATCAAGTAAATTATTTCTTTCCTAGAGTGAACCAAGGGCACTTGACTTACACATTTAAAGCTCCCTGATGCTGCTGGTTTCAGGGTAGCTATGTCAGTTTAGGCTACTACAGTGACACACATGTGGGAGAAGTGTAGTGTGGTACCATATCACAAGAACCTGGGTATTTCCCTTGGACTGCTACGCAAATTCTACACTGGAAAGTGCCTCCAGAAGTTATCCTGTCTAAACTCTGCTCAAAGCACGGATATTGCAAGGATACTCCATTCTGAGAGAACAGGTTGGCTGAGGTAGCAGTTCGTACACATCAGGTCTCAGCCACCAAGAGAGGATGTGAGCTTCACAAATCAGGTTTCTTCAGTTACTTTACTAGTCATCAAGGCTGCACAGGTACTGGATTTTAAGGAGAGTTAAAATCAGGTGTGGGAACCCCAGTATTCCACCTTTGTGGAATTTTCTTGTCTTCTGGTGTGTGTCTTACCCTTGTGATGTGGTGGGGACACATGGCTGCCTTGCTCTGGTGAAGCCAGCATGAAAAGGTTAATTTTGCAACATCAGAGAGGAATGGGACAAAGGTAGAAACAGCCTTTCAGTGTAGTTGCAAAAAATCCTGTATTTGAAAAGTGTATTTGCTCTCCTATGTCAGTACAAGTGTGGGAAGTGCTGGGGCACAGAACCTTCAGCCAGAAACAGTGGAAGATTAGGTTCTGCAGAAACGGACTTTATGTATCAAACTTTGGTGTTCTGCAGAAATTGAATAAATTATCTCTATTGTAGTGTAGCTGTGGGAAAGTGAAGCTACTGAATGTAGAGAAATTATAATCCATACACAGGATTGTATCAGGATTACACCAGCAGAAAGTGCTAAAGGTGAACAAGGATCAGACAGTAAACACAAAATGAGCATACTGTACACTGACTTCTGAATACATAAATACAAGCTCGAGTAATTTCTTAAGTTACTCAAGCATCTTTTTGTCCTCTGTTTGCCGAGAGAGGGCTATTCTCCTTAGCGTAGAAAACACAGCTCAGTAAAGGACATGCATCCCAGTATTTGTCAGTATTTGTGTATTTTTGTGAGCATTTCTGCTAATGCCCTTACTAAAACCAGATGAGGAGTGTATACGTGGGGGCAACACAATTTTAAAAAAATTAATCAAAAATGAACATTCTTCTAGTTTTTTTTTTCATCTGGTGACATTTGCTGTCAGAAAATGATAATGAGTTCTGCTATGAAGGCTTTGAGGGTCCAAATGTAACATGTAGCCCTGAACTTTGTCACCTTCCTGGTAGAAATATAGAAGAATGTTTGGAGGTGTTTATGTTTCCTGGCAAAATACTTAGTTCCCTACAGTTAGATGTATTAGCTACTTGCAGATTTTAAAATATTTTCTAGAGCAGCTGTTCCTATTTTGTGTAGGACTAATGCAGCATCAAAATCCTTAGACTTCTCCCCAGCCCCCTCATTCAGCCTGCTGGAAGAAAGATTTGTGCTTTGCTTTTTGTGCAGCCAACGGTCTCTTGGGAAGCATATCTTGGTGGGTGAGGAGAATGCCCCAAGAAGGAACGTAGGAGCCTGATGCATAGAACAGCTTCTAACTTTGATGGGCTTCCTACACTAGTATTTGGCAACTTAATGTAGGATTCTTTAGGCTTCTCAGAATGAGACTAAATTATACAAAATAACATTTTTGGCTGGGTAGGTGGGATGAGGTCTCAAGTGCACTTTGGCCACCATATTTTTTCAATATTGTAATCACAAGGATCATTTTCAAGAGTAAATTGCAGGCAAAGCAGCTTACTGAGAAGACTACTGTTTTGCTATACCTCATCCATAGAAATGAGTAATAGCTAATAATGTGAATTGAAAATATTTCCAGTGCAGCTGGCCAAGGCAAGTATTTGTCTTCTGCTGAGCAGCTCCTGTTGCACTCTGCAAATACAAGCTGATAGAATGACCTCAGCACTTCTTTAGCTTTTATTCAAAGTCACTGAGATGTTTATGATTCAGTTTCCTCCCCCATCTCAGCAATAAATACCTACAGAGCAAAGGCCTGTAAATCTGCCATTCAAGCAGCAAAAATAACAACATGCCAATTCAATAAATGACTCCCTCACATTGTTTTTATTATACAAAGAGGACTTTTTCTGTGCTCCATCCAAGAACACCATGCTGCAGGGGTTACTTTATAATAAACCAGGGAGGTCCAGCAAAGACGGGCAGCCGATCAGAAGAAAGATAGTGTCATGTACACTAAAGCAGGCTGAAAAAGAAGAGAAGGCGTAATTATCCACGACTATTTTCTTAGATCTTTAACACAATTACCCAATGATTTTGTCACATTCACTTTCCTACACAGCTTATTTTTTTTCAGAAGTGGCCTTTCGTAGCTGTATTCATAAATGCCTGGATATTTAAGCAGTGCTGTGTATGGTTTGGTATTTCTTCCTGCTTTCTGAGCAAGAAAACAAATAATTTGTCTGCACTGTTTGCTGCTGACCCACTGGTTAGGGACGATCAACCTACAGACAGTTGAAGCAAGCTTTGCAGACAAATAATGAACTCATATATGTCTACAAAGCATATTTCAAATCCTTATGAGCAAAACAATCTGTCAGAAGGTAAGCCAAGTGCGTACATCCTTTGCAAAGTGAAGAAAAGACTGCTTTCACTGGGTAGTTTGCTCATTACAATTTGTTCAGCACCAAAGTGCATGATAAAGCAGAGCAAAACAATCTTGTAATGCCTTTCTCTAGCTGCAGAAGCAGGAATGTTGCTCTCATATATAAATGCAGCGGAAAGGTGGGGTTAAAAAGTAGTCTTGTTCCACTATTGCTATTTTGCTTTTGAGAATTAGGGTAGATGCGATCTATCAGCATTTTTGTTTCCCTATAAAGATAGATAGGTTCCACCTGAGTATGAGAAAAAACTTCTTCACGGTGAGGGTGACAGAGCACTGGAACAGGCTGCCCAGAGAGGTTGTGGAATCTCCTTCTCTGGAGACATTCAAAGCCCGCCTGGATGCGTTCCTGTGCGATCTGATCTAGGTGTTCCTGCTCCGGCAGGGGGATTGGACTAGATGATCTTTCGAGGTCCCTTCCAATCCCTAACATTCTGTGATTCTGTGATTCCGTGAGATAGATTTTCAAGATTTCTTTACCACTTAGGAATAAGGACAAAACACCTTCAGATAACTAAAAAAGAAAAAAAAAAAAAAAGGGGCCCTGAAATAAAAAGCTACAATCGCAATTGCTCAGAAGTTTATGTCCTTAAGAACTTGATTGTCTTCTGTGTCTCCAGGCTCAGCCTGTGGTGCAGGCATCTGCACATTTTCTTCCTTCAGAAAAAAAGCTATATAAATAGTTTCTTATGTGCTCCAGGGAAAAAAAAGGAGGGAGAGGAAACAACCAGGATGGTTTTAATTGTTGGATTTCTCTGCATAGATGGCTAGATTAAAACAAACAAACAAACAAACAAAAAACAAACAAACAAACAAAAAAAAGGCACTTGCTTCAGTATGTATGTTTTAAACCTGGTGCCAGGAGGAAAATAATAAGTGGTGAAACTCAGAAAGAGAGAGGAGGCCAGAGCCACTGGTCTTCAATGGAGGCATGTTCAAAGCCAATAAAGGGGGAAGGATGAGCAGAAAAGGGAGATGTGATCTTTGGGACAAGAGGGAATGGCAGCAGTCTTGAAAACAAGATAAACAGAATTCAACCCTTTCTGCAGAGAAGATGATGTTAAAAGGAACAATCAGCCAAGGAAGCTGAAACCAGGAGCAGTGTTGGAAGCACAAAAAGAAGGAAAAGGAAGAGGGCAAATGTTTCGAAAGCAAGGAAAGCCAAAGCACTGCAGCAAGACAGAAGGAATAGAAGAGGTCAGCACTGCCTCCGTTCTTCTGCACGGTGACAGTGAGGGCTTGATGTACGTGCACAGCTGCTCAAGGAGAAGGGCATAGCAGTGCAGAGTGGGACTGCACCGCAGCTCAATAAAAAGAGCAGTTTCCACAAGAAAGAAAGATGCTCACCAGGGTGGTTTATCATCAGCTGTACTTATTTTTTTCTAAATGGGGGTTTTCCTTGTGTTGTACAAGCAAACATAATTTTGAACAGGTTATTGTCCTTTCACTGCTTTCCCCTGCAGCTGATGCTCTCTTTATATCTCCTACCCTAAAATACGGACCACACTGTAATGATGCTGCAGTACACTGAGTGTCAGAGACAGCAGCAAGAACTTCACTTTGATAACTGTGCTGCTGCTACAGCAGTAAGAATGAAAGCCCTTCAAAAAGAGATGGTCTGGCTGGTCCTTATTAAGGTGTTCAGCACATTTTGCCAAGAAACTGTACAAAATCATGAAGTAACCCATTAGGCAACACACAAGGCCTATGGAACAATGGGAAGCCAGGGGTGACTCCCTTTTCCCAGCTTCAAAGTACCTTGTTGATTGCAGTATTGTAATAATAGCTCTTTGCAGGCAGACTGTGTTCCTCCGTAACACTCTGTGCGAACCAGGGAAAATTAGAGGATACAGAGCTGGTGCCCAGCTTCCCCTCCAGCAGGACCCATCCCTGGAGAGAGGTGGTGCTGCCTGAGGCAGGAGGAAGGACCATCTCCATTTTCCATATTGGGGGCTGGAAGGTCACCTCTAACAAGAATGAACAGTGGCAGCTTTAAAAAGCCAGTATTGCAAATGTTTGAAAATACCCTAACAAAAGCAAGGTAACACCTTGCTCCTCTTTCTTTAGTCTCTACCTATTATAAATTCCAGTAGCTTCCTATGACACAGGATTTAGCAAACTATTTCTGCAGTCCTGATTTAAGATCTATCTGTGGAAGATTATCTAAGATGTCTATCTCAGGTACTTAGAAAACCTTAAGACATCTTTATGGCAGTGAGTTGGAGTTATCCAACACACCAGGAATACAACTCAGTTACACATCTATTGCAGAAGTGGAACCGAAATACACAACAAAACCGTGACAGTTTTTGCATTTATTTAACCACAGAAAACTGAAGAGTCCAGTAGTCCTAACAATGTGTCAGCCTTAAGGAACGGTATTCAGCATGTTATGAGTCTGTTCCCCACAGCCCTGCACTATGAAGGAGGTGAGGACAGAAATTCCTGCAGGCATGGTGGTGGAACTGTGTGCATCAAGGACCATTTTGAAAGTGCAGCTTAAAGCAAGAGCAGAATACAGTATTTTTATAGCAACGTTATTTGCCAGAAATACCACCTTGCCTAACAACCCTTGCCAAATAACCAACCCACCATAAAATAGGAGGAGGTGGGTAAGGCTAGCTCAGAACATGCCCTCTGAGGCTACGCCGGCAAGGCAGGCTGCAGGAGCACAGCATTGCAGGCAGAGGAGGCAATAGCAGCTGACATCAGGTGGGCAGCCTGAGTCATGTAGGGTGGGTTTTGTGGAGTGCTCTTTCTGCAGCCATTAGGCAGCAGCCCAGAAATGCACTTTTCCAGGAAATACACAAGAGCATACGTATATGTTCCCAGAGGGCCTCGAAAGGAGGACATAAATTATGGTGCCAGTGCCATTCGTCTAGCTGCCTGTCCCAGAATAAGGCAGGCAAGAATTTTTCCAGATAATTATGATGGTTCTCAACATCGCTTTATTGAAACTTGGGTAAAATCCTACTGTCCTAATACCCCTTTTTTACTTAGCCTTTCCGCAGGCAAATTCCCAAACAGTAAACAAAAAGGACTTCAGGAACTAACTCAGGGAATTTATTTTCTCCCATAGCAACAGCACAGAAAAAGTGTCTTTCTGCTCTAAGAATTTGAAAAATATTTGTAAAGTACACTCACAGAAAAATGTTTCCTCCGCATCCCTCATTTCCTGGACAGAGTAGGCCTGTTACATTTCCTCTGATCAGTTTTTCGGCTTCAGGAAACAAAACAGCTCACAGTCCCTCCGCTGAAGTTTGCTCCATTCGTATCATAACTGGCCATAGAATCCTAACTGCCATGTCTCAGATTTTCACTGCATCCTTCTCCAACAGGGGGGAATGCTTGATGCACAGATCTTCTTGTGCTTGATTTTGCATGCCACATTATTTCTAGAGCATTTAGAAATGCTGCACTTAGCCAGCATCTATCCTCACTGCTGTGGCAGGTTCAAGCTCAGTGACTTGCTTGTTCAAGACACAACACCGAATTTTCATTGTGAACAATACCCACAGTGTCTGTGTGATAACAGAGCAGAACAGCTTAAGGCATAAACTCTCCCTCCGAGCAGCATTCACTGTTCTGAAGAGGACAGGTCTCTACATCAAGTTCTGCTTGAATCCCTGCACTGATCATGAGCTCTGTGCACACACTCCAGCCCTCTTCTCCAGAGCTCTGTGACAACAAGCAAAGCTTAGGAGTACAACAGTGGTCAGTCACACAGCCTTCTGTTTCTAAGTGTGTCTTTCCCTTTGCCTTGACCTCACCTGGTATTTGCAGGCACCAGGAGAAAGAATCCTTATCAGACCCAGCTGTGATGGCAGGCTGTGCCTCCAACACCAGCCAGTGCTGCCGGTGTGTTGAACTGGAGTCCCTGCAGCAGGCACGAACAGGGTTTTGCTCAGATGCATTTTAGACCACCTGCAAGATTGCAGGCAGTCCTGCCCACTGCAAGATTACAGCCATCCCCTCAGGCCAGGATAGGAAGCCTTCACCTCACCCTATTTAGCCTTGACAAATGCTCACAGTCATGTATTCTTATATAAATTCCTGCTGGAATACAGGCTGTTGACTTCAGTTCAGGGACAAAATGAATCAAATGACAGAGCCATACCTGAAAGGAATTAAAAAAAAGAAAAAACTTGTGCTGTTTTCCATAAGCAGCAGAAACTTCTGCATTAAATGAAGGACATCACAGTAAGCAGAGAACAGATGTTGGAAAGAAACTCTCTCTTTCTTAGATGCACTAACACAAAACAGTAGCCCCATGGTTTCCCTAGCATTTGTGTTTTGTGTCATACTGTGAAACAATCCACTTATGAATTTTTCTCCTCATCTGTTGTAGTAGAAGTGCTGGTAATAAGGTCTTGAACCACACATTCAAGATTTGATGATTAAAGATGTCCCAAAACCTGTTCAAGACAAAGCAAAACAATCTCTTTAGGGAAGAGAGTTTTACCAGTATGCAGGTGCTGTGTGTAAACAAAATTCTCTTCTCAGGAAAACAATGATCATCATGACAGATTAACATTCTTAAATGGACTACAAAGCTTAGGTCAGGACATGTGCATTTAAGAGAAAAGGAGTGAGGCAGATGCTTCGGAGCTCTGCAGTTTGCTTCAAGTCATGAAACACCTCTCATTCTCATTTTCCTCCTTTTTCCAGATGAAGGTCAGGACTCCATTTTTAGTTGCTACTGAAATTTTTCTTCTGTAAAGAACTCCAGGAAAGGGTCATGCTTAAAAATGACCATTTCATTACTTGTGAACTGAAGCAGCTGGAGAATGCTTTGAGAAAGGACATACTAAGGTTAAAATGAAGGAAGCAGTCCTTCCCTGAGTCTCTTCATCTGCTGCTGAGCCTTAGGTCTTCCTCATGATTAAACCGGTGCACACAGCAGTAGCTGTCCCCACTTTTTCATGACTGCTTCCATCTGTGCAATTGTGTTGATGTCACTGCTCTACAATCTGCAGCTGTCCTCAACCTTTTCCTTGCGTACTCATTTGTCACACCAACAGTTTTCCACCCAATGGGTCCATTGGTGGCAGGAGGGTGAGTATTTGGACACCTGCCATAAAATACACATTTCTGAATCTAGCTGGGGAACAGGCACTAAATGGTAATTCCTCCCCTCTATTAACCAGCAATGGGGACTTGCCATACAATGCCCCTGCACATGTTTCCTAAAACACTGTTTTGCATCTAACACGGTAAGCGTCTAAATCAAACTCCTGTTCTGCGTAGCCCTTGAGAAAACACTCTGTCATGGGAGTCTGTTCCTGCAGCATGGATATCCCCATGACTATTAACCTCCGCTTCAACCTGCTCTGGGAGAGCTGGTCCACCTTAGCACAAGTTACATAGATGGCAGCCAAGGGGACTGATGTTCTCGAGGTCCAGACCTTAGCAGTGATGACCACTCAGCTTCCTTTGAACTGGGCCAGTATTAAAAGCATTGAGCCATTGTACTCACAACGGCAGACACAGAAAGGACACACTCCTGCAGTCATGAAGACAATAAACTTACTCAAAAAACTGAGCAGGACAAAAAGATAAATATGTTGGTTATACCAGAAAGAAATAGCTCATCTCCTGGGCAGGTCACCTGGGCAATGGTCTGGTACACCAAGTGTGAGAACTGGTGGGAGATCTTGTGTTTGTCTTGTCTTCCTCAGTTTAACATGAGCTGAGTTAAGTGAAAACCCCGTCACGAGTTCCTTCATGTGCCTTACTACTAGGAAATTTTGACATTCCTTTTTTTCTTTCTCTGCTATGTACCATTTCATGGCACGTTGGTGGCTTTCAGCAATTTTCCCTCACATTTGATCCCTTGAATATGTTCCAAAGATTGTACCTCTGAGAAACACTATTGCAGCACTAAACCCACATGCCACCTGGATTGCTCACTGTGCAACATGCTGTGGAGGGGGAGAGCAGGGCTGTGTGTGGCTCAGGCAGCCAGACTCTGCCCTACCATCCCTTCCATGTGCCTGCCTGCAGCCATGGGCATACCCCACCACCAGCAAATTCCTTGTGCTAGTTCTGGAGCTCTTGCCCATGCAGAACAGTTAGAGCAATGAGCTTCAGCCTTCTATTTACAAGCTTTACACAAAATGTGATGTAGATGATAAAGCTTGTTTTAAAGTCCTCTTGAGCATGTGTGCTTGTTGTGTGACCTTTCCCTGCTAAGGAAATGTCCATGAGGATCTATCCCATTATCTCATTGTGAGGACAGAGTCAGTAGCTAATGTACATAGCAGGGTCTAAAAGATTTCTGGAACTG
Source organism: Pterocles orientalis (assembly GCA_011057875.1). Taxonomy (NCBI): domain Eukaryota; kingdom Metazoa; phylum Chordata; class Aves; order Pterocliformes; family Pteroclidae; genus Pterocles; species Pterocles orientalis. Next base: position 396,438 of record WKFP01014246.1, read on the forward strand.
AAAAAAGCAGCAAAACATGGCAAAAATTTACAAAGCAAACTGAAGTGAAAACAAATCAATTTTCAATGCGTTCCTGTGTGATCTGATCTAGGTGTTCCTGCTCCGGCAGGGGGATTGGACTAGATGATCTTTCGAGGTCCCTTCCAGTCCCTAACATTCTGTGATTCTGTGATTCTGTGATTCCTTCATCCTTAATAAGCAGCTGGATTTTTAGGTCTGCTACTCTTACAGCCACATAGTTTTTTTAGAGCTATAGGCTGAAAATTTGGGTAACTCCAACTAAGAGAAATATTAACTATTTTGTCTGTCACATTTGAATTAATCTCTGAGTCGTTTTCATTCTCGGAGAAGTGTTCAATATGGAAATGTGCCTTCTGAGAACGCAAGTTGGCCACACAATGTATTTGGCAATGACAAACAAATGAAGATTTGCACAGGTGTAATTAAGAACAGAAACAATAAACCTGTGTGCAGAACTGATTTACAGTCAAATTCACCTGCCTTGAAAGCCCAGATTAGACTGCATGTTGATGGATTATCAAACTGGTGTTTCAGTGCCATTGGATTACTAGGTCTGCAGAATGGTGTAAATTAGCTGATAACTGTGGAGTTAACCTTTAAAGGTGGAATTGGTTTAAACTTCAGCAGTGTCAATGGTGGGGCAGGACAGGGTGGGCAGAGTAGCGGCTTATTGTGAGAGCTGGAAGCACACCTTCCCAAACACAAACATACAGAACTGTAAGCCATTGCAAGCTATTGAATCAAAAAGTAGTGTCTACCTTCGTGGCAGTGTGCCTTTTCCAAATAGTGCACAACTACATAAATATTCTTTACTCTGAAGCATTTGCACTTGCAATGCAGAAGTAAAGACAAAAGGCTATTTGGGACATACGTAAGATCTTAGGAAAGGTCATATAGGATGTGGGAGTCATCATAACCTTCTAAGTGAACTAAATGAACCCAACTCTGCTATTGCTAATATCAAGAGCTCAGTCACTAAAAGCTATAGCTCAAACTAGATTTCCTGCGACTCAAAAAGCTTACTAAATCTCATTACAGAAACAGACTAGTTTGGTTCTTTACCGGAGAACTAGACTCTCTATCAGTCAGTCAAATCTGATTTCAACAAATTTCAGGAAACAGGGAAAGAGAAGAAAGAATCTAAACATGATTTAAAGAATTTTCTGTCTTCCTTAGAATTAATTAATACTCAAAATACGTAACAACCAGCAGATGTCTCTGCAGCCACGTGATCAGTGATACATTCGTGAGGAAAAGCGGGGAGGGAGGATTTGATGAGTGGGCATTTGTCTTAAAGATTTGCTTCCAGAAATGTCGAACCTGTGCAGAAAATTCCAAAAGAGCAGTCAGTGACTGACACCATTACAACAGCACTCTGTAGGAAGGAAGCAGCCTCTTCCTCAGTTTTACAAATAGTAACATGAACGCCTAAGTACTCTCTGCTATCAGATTGATTAATCAAGAATAGTAAGTTCCTAGATTTGGCGGTTTTGCCCGTATTTTCCAAGCTATTTTTATTATCAAAAAGGGCAAGCTTTTCTCTGCCATCGTGGGAGCTGACCTGTGACTGTGGAATTAGCTCCAACAGATGGGGACGACTGCCACAAACATTCCCCACTCTGCTCCAATGCAAGGCATGCATCTGCAGGTTTTCCTTTACTGAAGTATATACACAGCAACATGTGAAAAAATAGTATTTACAGGGAATTCCCTCTGTGGGGACAGGCTGAGCTGGAAAATGAGCCAGATGATAGTTCCAAGTCACACTATTTAATGCACTGTGGTAAGGCACTTAAATGTGATGACTGTGAGAGAAATAGGAGAAGTTCTCTGATAACAAAGCACATATTTTCTACCACTGTGAACTGATTTGTAAGCCCGGTGAGCTGCTGACTTGTAGCCTAGGGTCTCCGGGTAGTGTCATTATTTTTGAACCCTGCTGATATTCAAGAATGCCTGACAGGAAGATTTTGGTTTGTGCCTTGTACAGAGCCAGTCCCTCTTGCCACAAGGTTATGTCTGGACGGTTGGCTTATGACTTGGGACAACTGAGGAAAACACCTTGGGGAGCACATCAGGAAGACAGATGCATTTTGGTGCAATTTTTACTCTTCTTGAATCCTGGGTGGCCCAATAACAAGTGCAATTTGCAGTTGGCTTCAATGCAGCATGCTTATTGACTGCTATAAAAGGAGAACCTCTTTCCTCATCTCGCAGATGGCATGAAATGGACATTGGGGGTATGGAGAGCTGTTGGGCATGAGTGCAGGTGCTGCATCTCTCCCTTGCTGCTTATATGCTGTGGGTGGTGGGGAGCGCAGGCTGAGGTTGAATGTTGAGACAAGACCCCCTGCTCTGCCTGCTGTACCCTTTGACGTGTCAGACCATGTGCAAGGTCTGCTTTAGAAGCCGAGTCTCTGGTAGTAACATCTACACGCATATACATGCAACTTTATGGGAGGAAAATATTAGCATGTAAATCACTGCTCTTGATTCAGTTCTCAGAATACAACATGTGCATAGGGCCACAGTTTATCAACTCTCTTCTCCTGATCTTCTAGTTATTAAAATTCAAGAAACCCATTTCATTCAGGTAATCCTACTAGTCTTCTGGTTCTTGGCTAAAGGCACATAACGAATGTGAGCCTTCTTCTCCTTCTCCTTCTCCTTCCAAGTGAGCTGGTGGGTCATTCAGCTTGCAGCGGAAGAAGGCCAGATGGTGGTAGACACCTATATTGTATGACGTATGTTTGTATAAAAAGTTTTTGTTTTCCCCTTTCTTTAATTTCCATTAATTGCATTTTATTCCCTCCCTCTGTTTTCACTAAGTAAGGAACAAAATTTGTATGTACGCTTTACCACTATTTTATGAAAAGTCTGCAGTTCATACCTGTGATACGTGATATATGACGATGCCACAGGAAAAGCAGCTAGTGTTGTTACAGACCTTCATCTTAATTATGAAAATTTTTAATTTAAATATGGGGTTGAGCATACAAAATACAGTACTAGGCCATCTGTTAGTTTTCCATCTGGGCTCATTTGCAAAATACTCTGTTTCTCCCCTAAACACTATTTATAATCTTCCTTGGAAAACAAATATGACTAATCTATGGCACACTAAAGATAGCAATTTGCATGCAGCTTTTGATAGAAGTGGCTATATAGTTCAAAGTAGTAACAAAATATATTTATTTTGTTTTGCATGCAGGTGTAAAAGCTCATATGGCTTCTAAACACGCACCAAAAAATCTTCCTATCACACTGCTTTCAACATGTCTGATTTCAGGGGAAATTTACAAATGACAATGAACAGTTAACATTTTGAAGCCTGTGACCAGGAATTTTGCAGTGATTCTGAAGGGGCTTGTATTTCTTACTTGCTCAGTCTGAAATGTCCCCAGAGGCCTGATTTCTGAAGATGAGCACTCAGGTCATTATAAAGCATCTTGCAGTGAATATCCCAACATCCGTGTAATCCCTAGTCTTTTGGTCCAAATCCATACCCCTGGACCAGTAGATGTATGGATAATGGGTGTGACTGTACCTCAAAGCAGTAGTTGCAGGGAGCCCGCTGAAACCCCCAGTGAGATGTACGCATGGGACTGATTCCAGGCCACCCTCCAAGACCTTCTGCGGGTCACTATGAGAGCATGGACAATGGGCTGCTGTGACTTAATGTCCTATTTTCTCTCTCTGCTCAGCATTGCAAAGAGGTGGAGGCCTCATTCCCTGCTGGCTGCTCCCTAATTACACTTTTACACCTTTGACCCAGGTATCATGAAGTAATTTCTCGGGTCCTCCGTGCTAGCCCTAACACATCGTCTTTGGCCAAAATCTATTTGAGAGTTCTCAGAGTGGAAAGCAAGGAGGTTCCATGGGTTTCGTGATTCGAAGGGCAACTATTCGGTCCTATTAGTGTCTCATTCTCTTCTTCCTCTTCGTTTTTTGGTAGACTGAAAAATGCCTTCAGACTTTCTTGCTTTGTTTTAATTTTTCATTAAAAGGCAAAGGCTGATTTCTCCTGACTAACTTGCATGCAGAGTTCTGAGTAAGTTCTTTGCAGCATCACGTAGAGTCTTTTTTTGTGAGCAAAACTAAAACAATTGCATTCTAGAAAAGGCATTTTAAAAATGTCTGGAATAAATTGCCAGGCTCTTTGACATTGCTCCTTCAGGCTGTCTCATCACATTTCATTGCTCTTGCCTGTCTGTCTTCCTGCCATCCCTGTCTGATACCTTTTAAGTTCTCTGCAACAAAGACTGTCTTTTTTTTCTCTCTCATTTTCAGCACTCTCTGGCATAACACCATTGTTGCAAGCTGAAGCTTCTAGGTACCATTAGAATACATCCCTCTCTTCCCCCTCAAATTTGATGAAAATCTGGTCCTTGAGTGCTGATTGTGAAGCGGACCACACTTGAAAAGGTGCAACGTCCCACATGCTTACCATAGCACCTGCAAGACCTGAAAGCACTATACAGCAAACCAGTTTTTATTTGATGCTAATAGCAACAAAATGTCACCCCAAAATACTGCCTTTTTAATTTCTCCCTGTGAAAAATGAACAAGCTGCCCTATCTGAGAGTGTTGTATACATCTACAGTGAAACAGAAAATCAGAACAGATGCAGGAAATACGAAAGAGAGATTACATACTGAGTTTAAATGACTATAATGCAAACATTAGTAGCTATTTACTAACAATTTAATTAACTTCCACCCCCCCATGCCACTTCAATTTAGTTTCTTTCAATAGCATATGGCAACAGTAGAGTGCATTTTGAAAACATTCCCCCACAAAATGTTTGCATACTCAGGGCTAAGGGTGGCTCAGGAGCTGAAGAACACTCTGTGGCACAGGGCAGGCCAAGGCACCTGGCTCCACAGGTGAGGCTGAGCAATGTGACACTGAAATGTACCTTCGTCAAACTTAGGGCTATGTGGTGTCTCCTTTCAAAGAGCTTCAGAACCCTTTCTCTACAGGGATGCTTTGGTTTGTGTTGACTGGTGTGTTGCTGGTCATTGCCCTGCCCTTAGCTCAGTCACCTTTTCCTGCTTGTGCGACAGCTGCAATCAGACCCACCACTTCCTACTGAGACCACCCAAAGGTGTCACATTGCTGCGCCTTGTCAGCGTGCACCAGCTGTGCAGGCTGCTTTGTGGAGAGACCCATGTTGCTCAGTAGGACTCAGCCAGCACAGGGAGTTGCACATGTAGTTAATCCTTTTCTTGAAGCCCGTCCTATTAGTTTACAAGGAGAAAAAAAAAATTAAATAATACTCTTTAGCAGCTCACTGGTAGTGAAGCTTACTCTTGACCCTTCAAAGGTCCCTCCTCTTCAGCCAGCATCAGCACTTATTCTTCCCTGCTAAGCCAACTAAGCTATCACATGTCTAGTCACTGTTTTCTGCTGCACGTGCTTTCTGCGTCTGGGATGCAGGCACGAGAAAGGCACCTATCTACTCTAACAGCAGCCTCAGGGGTGGTGTGTGTGGTGCTTCCAAAAATCCCCAAAACATGGCAGCACATAAAAGAAAGAAGGGAAGGGAAAAGATATTAGCTATGGCAGAATCCTCTGTTTTCCATTTGTTGCTCAGGAGGAAAAATTTCCCTACAAGTAAGTCTTGAGTCTAATTTAATATTCTAGCTGTGAGCACTTCCAGCCTCTGGGATAGCAGGAGGACAAAGGCATAAATGGAATAACTTAGTAGGCCAAGATGGGTACAAGCGGTTACTCTGTTTGTATGGGTTCAAAGGATTTTGAACTCTAACCTAAAGTTAAAAGATGGAATTCTGTTTCACAGAGATGTCATAAAATTTCCATAGTGTGAACACACTGGTCAGTCTGAACTAGGCATGAGTTTTGGGGTTCAACATGGCCTGAAAAAGCTAAGGGTAAAGCTTCCACAGTGGTTACAGTTAAGTAGAAGTGACCGAGTTTTCAGAAATACTAAACACCCATGTTTTTCATCAGTTCCAATGAGATTTGCAAATGCTCCAGACTTTTGAAAATCCTGTTACTCTTTCTCAGACAACTGTGGCATTGGATACCTGCAAGTGACTTCTTTGGCTAGTGGTCTGTTGAGAGGTCCGTTTTCAAAGTTATTGTTATTTTAGTCTTTGTGCTGGTTACTGCCATGCAAATGCTTACTCCCTCTAACAAGATTTTACAGGATCTATTCTACAAATCTCTTCATACTTGAAGTCAAACTCCTAAATGTACTTAAAACTCTTTAGAAAACTGTGCTTTAAAAAAAATAATAAAAACCTCAAATGGGAGATTCATGGAATTCTTTTTCTTTTTATTTCGCCAGGTTAAAGGAAAATTTTCCGTGGCAACATAGAAGCAATCACCCATTCATTAACAAAAAGCCCTGATTTATTTTTTCATTGTAGCAGGTTTAATTTCATTTCATTTGTCAATATGTCTATCTCACGTACTTTATTAATCAACATTTTTCTTTTATTTTGCATCATTTGGGTTGCTTATAAACAAACATTTGTTAATGCCATATGAATCCACAGCCCAATATTAACTTTACACAGCCTGTAATGCTAGTCTTACTTTCTGGGATGTATGCATATACAGCAATATCTCTGTATAGAGAACTGAAAACTAAAAACTTTTTTTTTTCCCCCTTTGTGAAATAGAAGTACTTGTAGATGGGAAGAGTCATTTCTGGAAAAACATTGTTCAGCAGGGAATAATGAATATTAATGCTGCTCCATTTGGAATTTAATCTTCAAATAATTTGAACAGTGGTTTAAATAATGACTCTCTGAACCTATTACAGGTGATCTGGTGGCATCCAAGCTTAGTAATAAAGACCACATGCACTTCATGTGATTTTTCTTTGAAATTAAAGACAGCAGATATTTGACAGGAACTTATTTAAAAACACCACAGTTGTATGTGTGTCTGAAATTTTTCACACATCTAGTGACCAGCAATAGTCAGTCCTGTCCAGACAGGTAAGAACTTGTAAGAACAGGCTTGCATACATAGGTTGTAAGTCTTCATGTCAAAATCAAGACCCAGTTTTTAAGAAGCTTTCTTTCATTCTCCTGTAGGACTTTTACATATTCATCTTAGCTATTTCATAGTATTTCAATATACAAAACCAACGGCAGGTTTGGGCATGCATGTAAACCTGGCAGATATTTCAGGAACAGATATGGCATTTAAGAAGACGTATTGCTGAGGAAGGAAGCAGAACAATTTTTATCCTTCAGAGTGCAAGGAAGATTTGTGAGGTCTGTCTATATCCCTTGTCCATAACCTTATCAATGAAAAAGTATCCCACAATATTCATTACCACTGAATGGCCTCTCTTCATCATCATGAGGTGGTACCGAAGAAAACAGCACATGACACAATCTAGGATTGCTGTGCAGTTTCCTTCTTAGGAATTACAAGAGCTATCAGAAATTATTTTCTTTTTCTTGGAGAAAGGCAGAGTAAGATTAAATGGCAGCATCCTCTTCACTCTGATGCCTTTAGGCATTGCGTCTGCCATTTGATCTGTGTCATGTGTGTAACAGGATATGGGATCAGGCAGGACAATTCACCTTTGGGTCAAAAAGCAAGAAGATAGGTGTTCTACCCCAATGTGTAGCCACCGAAATTTCATCAGAGAAAACTGTGTGTATAGACCCTACCTAGTAGAAGAAACACACAGACAAATGATTCCCAAGGAGGGCAGAAGCATGTGCGTTCATCAGTACCCTAAAAGTCAGAACATCCTCTGAGGAGGTTGACTGCAGTTGAATTCTGCTCCCTCCAACACTGTGAATAATTTTCTCTTTTATTATAGCCAACACCCTGAAGTTTCAGCTGGGCTCCTTTCTACAAACAGTCCTCAGAGAGAGGGGGGGAGCTCAAATGCATGAAGCCATGGACCATTTGGAGAAAAGAATGAAGACAATCTGAAAACAATCTCAGTGTTGTCAAGACATTTTCCCCTGCTTTTCCCCACAGCCTAATCATGATAGCTGCCAAGTCAGGTTCCCCACTGTGCTTTGCTATGCACTTCAGTTTCCTCCCCTGGCTTTTTGTTGGCCTGGCATTTGCCTGCCACATGTGTTTCTGGGTGGGCAGTGGGCAGAGCAGACTGGCTTGAGTGATATAATGCTGTATTTCTGGGTGGTTACCTAAGGACACAAAGAAGTGCCATCTCACCACCTCCTCTGTCAGCATAGGAGCTCACTCCCATGGAAAGGTGGGTCCCAGGACACCTCATGGTAGGAGCTAGAAGGGCTTCTTGTCCTTCAGATTGTGCCTGCATAGACATACCGGAGGGCTGCATGCCCATGGGCATGTATCTTCTTAAGACTTTGGTTAGCATTTTCTCTCTAGGATAATTTAGCTACAGACTGTCACCTGCTTTATGGAGACATTTCCTTTAAAAATTCCCCTTTAAAAATTCCCTGGTATGCCTCTGTCCCTCTTGTACTGGGGAACCCAGCACTGGACACAGCACTCCAGGTGTGGCTTCACCAGTGCTGAGAAGAGGCAAAGGATCACCAACCTTCAACATCCCTCCCAGTGCAGCCCAGGACACCATTCACCTTCTTTGCCACAAGCGCACATTGCTGGCTCATGGTCAACTCGTTGTCCACCAGGCCCCCCTCATATGTTGCCTATCATGAACAGTCAAAGTGCCACATCTGCAAGACAGGAGAGCAAAAGCAAGGCAACCATCACAACCCATCTGAATGAAAAATGAAAAGCTGCTACTAGATCTCAGCACAACAGTGAGCAGATACTGGGTCACATTGCCATCAGGGAAACAAAGCTTGCTGCGCTCATCTACTGCCACGTCACCTCAGAAGCAGACAAGGTGATACAGGGTTGTTTTGCGGCCTCAATCTTTTGTAGGTACAAGGCAAAAACTAACCATAGCTTCTACTAGCACAAGAAAAAAGTCATGTTAACATGGCTCAGAGGACCCAAATATTCCTTGCAGTCCTGCAGACTTACACTTATGAATCTCCCTTCAATGCCAGGGAGCAGCTTAATGCCACTTGAGTTAATGCAGGGATCAGTCAGTCTCCCTGTGTTTGATAGCATGCAGAAACAGATACAATTTAAACTTCCAAGTCATTGTTACATCTTTAAGAGATTCTGTGGCCTCAACAGTTCATTTCACACAAGAAGGAGAACCAGCACCATACACCCTCGGTTTGATTTTTTAAAAAAGCATCATTCATTTGTTTGTGTGGCTTAGAAAGGAAGGAGAGCACTCTGCACTGACCCTTCCCAAAAGGGACAGATATGACCTGCCCTCCCTCCTGGTACATGTTATTCCTTGAACAGAACTCCTCACAAGCATTGCACAAGTGTACCTCTTTGGGAACGACCACATGTAGATGTGGTCTATCTCAATTTCAGAAAAGCATTTGACACCGTCTCCCACAGTATCCTCGCGGCTAAACTAAGGAAGTGTGATCTGGATGATTGGGTAGTGAGATGGATTGTGAACTGGCTGGAGAAAAGAAGCCAGAGAGTTGTGGTGAATGGGATGGAGTCTAGTTGGAGGCCTGTATCTAGTGGAGTCCCCCAGGGTTCGGTATGGGGACCAGTGCTATTCAATATATTCATCAACGACTTGGATGAGGGAATAGAGTGCACCCTCAGCAAGTTTGCTGATGATACGAAACTGGGAGGAGTGGCTGACATGCCAGAAGGCTGTGCTTCCATCCAGCGAGACCTAGACAGGCTGGAGATTTGGGCGGGGGAAAATTTAATGCAATTTAACAAGGGCAAGTGTAGAGTCTTGCATCTGGGCAAGAACA
>WKFP01014246.1:406551-476402 GCA_011057875.1 Pterocles orientalis
CCCACCCCTGAGGATAGGGGAGAGAATTAACAGGGTAAAAGGAAAAAAAAGGACTCATGGGTTGAGATAAGAACTATTTAATAATTAAACTACAATAATATTGAAAATAATACTAGATACAAAAATACAAATGAGTGATAAATGGTGATACTGACCCCCCCACCCGATGACCAAGGCTCAGCCTGTTCCCAGCTAACGATCCCGGAGCAGGGAGAGTCCCTAAACCACACTCATGGAATGGAGTCCGAGCGTCCCAGACCGAGAGCTGACCTGGGGGAGGGGGGGGAAGGCCTGAGGAGAGCGACCACCTGGAGTGAGATGACCCGGAGCAAAAGAGATCTGGAACCAAAAAAACAGGGCTGATCTTCCGGAGGGTCCTCACGTACAGACTGGGCATGACGTGTATGTTATGGAATAGATTATTGGCCACTCTGGGTCTCAATCCCAAACCCAAGATCAAATCCTGGGCTAGTAACTGGGGCTGTGCTCCCTCCCAGCTTCTCCTGTTTGCAGACAGACAGAGAAGCCGAAAGACCTTGGCAGCCGCGTAAACATCACTTTTTATCAGCTTTCTTCTGAGCACAAATCCAAAACACAGCCTCTTGCTAGCTGTTATGAAGAAAGCTGACTCTGTCTCAGCTCAACCCAGGACAGTGCTGAAGTGAACATCAGCTCTGGCATCTCATGAGAATGTTCAGGGTTGAACCAAGCAAGCCAATCCACCTGAGGACAGGCCCCTGCCTGGTGAACGTGCACTGCTTTTGGTGTCAGAGGAGGATGATGACAATGCACTGCCGTTCCTCTCATGGTCAGTCACAGACCCAGGGGAGCAAATGGATAAGCCATGCCCTGCATCTGAAGCCTGTCAGTATCTGGAACTGGCCAAGTGCTAGATGGAGCAACTGTCACAGGCAGAGTTTTGCCTTATTTTCTGCTGCCCTGTTGTAAGCTTTTGTAACAGGCCTAGCAGTGCCGTGGATGTGTAACAGACCACCAGCTGGGACATACACTATGGGTGTAAATGTTGATATGGAAGTGATACATGCTCTTGTACAAGAGCCAGGAAATGTTGTGTCAGACCCATGCAAAACACATTAATAGACTCTCTTGGAACTAAGCACAGGATTATTTCAGTACAGAAACTACAGCCTATTCGATGAATCAAGTTTAAAACAAATGAAAGGAGGGGTTTTTTTTTGTTGGCAGTAGATCTGTGAAGCTCCTTCCCAAAGGAAGCGGAGGATACAAAAAGCTTGTATCCCATCAGAGGAAGATGGGATTCATGTTTAGAAGACAGTAGGTTACTCAGCAAATCACATCAGGTTCAGGGAATAGCCTGTGCAGAAAATAGGTGGAGGATGGGAGAGACTTGGGGGCAAGTTTGTTGACAACACCAAGCTGTGTGGTGGACACACTGGAGGGAAGGGATGCCATCCAGAGGGACCTTGACAGGCTTCAGAGGTGGGCCAATGCAAACCTCATGAAGTTCAACAAGGCCAACTGCAAGGCGGGTCAAGGCAATACCAAGCACAAATGCAGGCTGGGTGGAGAATGGATTGATAGCAGCTCTGAGGAGAACGACTTGGGGGTGTTGGTTGATGAAAAGCTCAACATGAGCTGTCAATGTGTGCTTTCAGCTCAGAAAGCCAACTGTGTCCTGGGCTGCATCAAAGAAGTGTGACCAGCAGGTGAAGGGAAGTGATTCTCTCCCTCTACTCCGCTCTCATGAGACCCCACCTGGAGTACTGCATCCAGCTCTGGGGTGCCCAAAGTAAAAAAGACCTGCTAGAGCGAATCCAGAAGAGAGACACAAAGATGGTCAGAGGACTGGAGCACCTCCCCTATGAGGACAGGCTGAAAGAGTTGGGGTTGTTCAACCTGGAGAAGAGGAGGTTCCAGGGAGACCTTATAGCAGCCTTCCAGTGCCTGAAGGGGGCCTACAGGAGAGATGGGGAGGCACTCTTTATCAGGGAGTGTAGTGATAGGACAAGGAGTAATGGGTATAAGCTAAAAGAGCATAAACTTAGACTAGACATTAGGAAGAAATTTTTCACTATGAGGATGGTGAGACACTGGAACAGGTTGCTCAGGGAAGCTGTGGATGCCCCATCCCTGGAGGTGTTCGAGGCCAGGCTGGATGAGGCTTTGGGCAACCTGGTCTAGTGGAGGGTGTCCCTGCCCATGGCAGGGGGGTTGGAACTTGATGATCTTTAAGGTCCTTTCCAACCCAAACCATTCTATGATTCTATGATTCTATATGGCCAGGAGATACGCTTGTATTGTTCTTACGCTTTCCTAGACATCTGCTAATGGCAAATGCTGGAGATGGGCTGCTGGGCTCGTTGCACCCTTCTTTTAAGACAGCATGGCCCTTCTTATGTTGTTCTTCTATTGTGACAAGCCTAACTGCACAAAGTAAAGAAATTTATGCAAAACAGGCTTAGTATTGAGATCATGGGCTATTTAAAATTACTATTGTTGTCATTTGACAATGAAATATTAGTTAATTTATGAAAACTCCTGCTCAAAGAAAGTAGTAGAAGTAGGATAGCAGTTCTGATACAATTCCATATAAACCTTTTTCCTACTTGGCATAATAAAAAGCACATTTAATCAAAGCACAATAACCTTAACTCAGACTCTTGCTCAATACTGCTTTTCACCTGCAGTCATTCTTACTAGTAATCTTATAGTGTTTATATCATTAGTTGGAACATCTGTGAAGCTATGTGTCTTTTTTAAAAGAGAGCCACACTCCCACATTGGATGAGGAACAGTACTAAATGCAGGGTAAAACAAAGGCTATTGTGATAAAAATGTTTTGTTTTGCACTTGCTGAAAAAGGATACAGTCAAACAAATTATAATCCTGGTTATGCTCTTGGTTGCTTTAAAGGGCTTGAATCTGAAGGGGGGAAAAAAGGCAACATGAACTTTCTGCTCTTGAAATGCCATCCAGCCCAAGATTCTGATTAAATTGACACAAGCTGGTTTATGGCTAAGTTGCACTTGCAGAGAAGAGAACAGCACACTGGGCAGGATGGCAAGTTCTTTGAAACACATCCCTTCTTTCCTCACCAGTCTCACCTGCTATTTCATGCACCAGCCGGTAGCTAGGATTGCAGCACCTGTGGTGTTTCAGATGTTGTGCACTGAGTCACAACAAATTGTGTACGTTAAGGCACTGTCTACACCAGGGACGTTTTTCAGCCCATTCCCACTGATTCAGTTACACTAGAGTGTGACCTCAATATTCATTCTGCACTTCTCACATGACCCACTTGTGGTCAGTTATCAGGGAACACAACCTGTGTCAACAGGCATTCGGCGAGACTAACTGTTAACTTCCAATTTCTAGTTGTTCAAGGCTTATTGGGCGATGTATCTTTAATTAGGGTACTAAGATGTAAACTGCGGTGTCTTTCACAAAGTCAGTCCTGTGGGAATAACTTCAAGAGCCAATTGCTGTTACTGGATAGTAATTGTGAACCCCGAGGGATTCACATATGAATACTAAATTAAGGTGCACAGTAGTAGCAGGAATTTATACCTGGAACATTAGAGTTCTTAATGACCCCATTAAAAGGAATAAGGTCATTTGTTATTTAAAGGATCATGAGATGCTACATTTCCTAAGGATGCAAAGCATGTACAAGGTTAAGAAGTACAAGGGTGAGATACAAGAGGCTTTCTGTTGTCCATTGGTGAGTGTTGCCAAGCAGAATTATCCTTCTGGGATAGAATATTTCTTACTTTTTTTAGTGACACAATGTCTTAAAGTCCCAGGTGTCAACTTCCTAGAAAGAAAGAGTGAAGTTAGGTAAGGTTATTTCATACGTCTCATTTTGTAAGTGGTTTATGTGCCCAAGTTTCACAGGGCAGTGAAGTGGGTGGGGTGTACAGCAAAGAAACCAAGGGAATTTGAGTGCTTCAGGTGTTCTGGCTGAAGAACCGGGTGGGATAGCACTTCCTAAAATCAGTAGGACAGACTCAGTATAAAATAAAAAATGAATATAAAAACCTGGAATAATCAGTGAAGACAAGTGAATATGCTGCATGGACACACTTTTAGATTACAGCTCTTAACAATGTTTTCAAAGATCTAGTCCTGAGTTTTCTCACATCTCAGCTGCCAACCTACATCACCATTTCTATTCTGGAAGTCATCTCCTTAAAAATTATGAAAACCATTAATATTTAATCCTGAGTAGAAGGAAGAAATGTATTTGTGTAGCTTTGGTAAATTTCACTTCCCACTTGTTTCTAGTCACTCTTAAGACACAGTTTAGGGTTAGGTTTAGTCTCAAAACTCAAATCCAAACCTCCTTCAAATCCAAGTCTGTGTGCTAGACTACCTAACTCAGCCCAGGCAAGATGTAGCTGAAAGAAAAACCTTACAAGCGCGAGTAAAAGCAACTAGATATTTAACAAGAGCATCATAAAACTGACAAAAATAAAGAACATCTCTATCTGAGCAGCTCTTTGCTGCCAGGTTCCCCAGCCAGGAGTACTGTGTTACCTGCAGACCTAGTGCCCAAGCAAAGTAGCCCACTTACACATACAGAACCTTGTCTGAGTATTGGACGTGGTCAAGCCACTCTTTTAAAATCCTGTAAAATTAACAGAAAAAAATTACAGGATGTTCAAATATTACACAGAATTCTTGGCAATGAGAGGGTCAGTTCCTTCACAAGAAAGAGGCAGAGCACGTGAAATTTTGGGGAGAAACAGAAGCTTAAGTCTCCAAGGTTCCAGTGCTGTTCACACTGTTTTAGAAAGTGTTTAGGCTGCTAGTCTTCCCTGAGAACAAGGGCAATCAGCAGTGACTACAGGCTTCAGCTGGGTCCTTCCTCCAAAAATCTGGGAGGCTGGATCTCCAGCTCCTAGTCCTCTGCAGGAAGCAGAACACAGTTGCCACAAGAGATATCTTTCCTTTGATCACCTGTGTTCAAGGTTAACTATGCCTTTCAGCTGCATAAGTGTAATGAAATAGATATGATTTTTTTCTTAAAGACACTTGACCAGCTTTCAGTAGTGTTTTGTCTTCCCTACAATGGCATTTCCTAGTCTCAGAAAGGTTAGCACTTGGCAGTATAACGTTACAAAATAGTAATGCAACTTCTGCTCACACAAAACAACGTGAGAAAAACCTGTGCCAGTAAAGTCTAAAAGCTACAGAATTTCCAAGTTAAATATATATATAGTGCCTTACAAGTGGAGCACCCTCTGATGAACTGTTATTTTGCTTCTGATATTTATTATTTTTCTTCTAAAAGAAGATCCATAGAACAAGGAAATAAGTCTGATTTTGTATGGGTTCATATCTTATACATCTGCAGTCCTGTATCCACAATAATTAGCTTTCCTTCCCTCTACCCTTTGCCCCGCACTGCCTTCAGATTCTGCCTGCATCCTGGAACACCTCCTTCACTCCCCCCCCCATACTACTGAAATGAGATTACATGGTTCCAGGTTACTTACATGATGACAGCTGATGGCCAGCCAGCCAAAAAGGTAGTGGTTGAGCTTCACTTTTTCTCTGCTGTTAGTGGAGAAACCAAGTTGAAAATGTCTCCCTGCAGCCAACTTTCAGTCTCCCATAAGGCTTCTATACATTCAATTATTTTTAAGAAATCCATCCCTATCAAATTTTCTTGAGTCCATTCTAAGGTATCAGAGTGCAAGTGACTGAAAAAGTGATCATTTAAGCTCCAACTCTTTCAGAATCCAGGGCCAATAATTTTAATTCATCTGCTTTTTGCTGAGTAAAATAGCTCAGTCAGCTTACTGGTCATTTTCAAAGCATTGTATTGTGAAGGTAGTCAATATTTTTAATAGCTATGCATGGTAGCCAGTGTATGTAAGTACATTTATTGATTTAAATAATACTTTTTATCAATAAAGTACCAGTTATTATGTTACCAAAGTGTGCTATTAGTGATTCTGCAACTGCAGTGAAATGGTCCTTGTAATTTACAGTATTTTGGTGACCGGGTCAACAGGGCCTCCTACATCCCTATATCATGATGTTAACTTTTATGTTGTTCATTGCCAGCGTTTTAAATACATAGTCAGCTGAGGCTGGCTACTTATGCTTCTAGCTTGTTAACTTCCCAGCAGAGGAGAAGCAACCTAAATGGCTGAGCCTGGATATGAGTGTGACATGTATTTGGGTGCCTGCACCCAAGAGTTCACAGTTTCTTTTAGCTGACAAAATGTTTTCCTGGTCTTGTGTTTTCCAAGAAGGAATGTGTCCAAAGGGTTTCAGTAATCGTCCTGCAAACAAAGTATGACAACCATGCTGAACATACCTTCCAGTGTTGGTCTTGCCTTCTGCTTGCTGATTCTTCCATTTGTACTTCACGTGGGCTGGGCAGGATATAATCAGATGAGGTACTGGCTTTGTTCCCACTGTTGTCAGCATGCTTTTGTCTCACTTTCATCTCAAGAAGCATGCACTTGAACTTAACTCTTAAAATATTTCTAGAGGTTGCTGTCAGCTTCCCTGACTGTGACAGAGCTCTGTGTGGACACAGGTGACAACCCAGCAAACTGACATTAAATAGTGCTCTGAAGTGCATCTACCTGCGTGGAGGTAGGTCTAAGAAAATATGACTGAAAGGTCAAATTCCAGTTTTCCGCTACGAAATTCTGTTTTATCTAACACCCAACACTGTTTTGACTGCAGTTCTCCCTGCAAGCTTACCAGTGATCCACTTTGATCCAAATCAACTACTCTTTTCTCCACTCAGGGTTCATTAACTACACATTTCTCCTGAACTTATTAAAACAAATAAATTAAAATGCATTACACCATATCTCCTCCTGTAAACAGCAAGGTTACCTAGGGATGGCATTGCCAGAAGTAAAGAAGAATAAGTTGGATGAGAGGGATGAAGCCTGGTCATGGTCAAGGCGGTCAGCTGCAGAAAGATTGCAGACGAGCCAGTTGCTGTGGGCTGTGGAAGGATACACTCTAGTTGTAGCAGCAGAGAAAGATAAATTTCGGTAACTTCATGT
Source organism: Pterocles orientalis (assembly GCA_011057875.1). Lineage (NCBI taxonomy): Eukaryota > Metazoa > Chordata > Aves > Pterocliformes > Pteroclidae > Pterocles > Pterocles orientalis. The sequence goes on from WKFP01014246.1 coordinate 413,571, forward strand.
CTTCAGCTCTGAACCATGTGGCTTTATTTTCTGTCCTTCACTCTTAAAGGAGGCAGCAGTGGAAACTCAATTTTTCTGTGCCTGTTCCCTGTATTTCAGGGAGGGTTCAAAAGGATTCTCCGATCCATACCACCAGCTGCCATGGTCCTGAGAGTGACCTTGTTCACCACTAGGATAACTGCAGCTTCTCAGGAGCTTTGTCCAGAAAACTGAGAATCTTAAGTGGAAATCCAGTCACTCCTGTGGGAGAAATGAGGGACCAAACTGACAGTCCTCAGAAAATTAGATAATGTATCCTTGGGCTCACAGTCAACTTCAAGTTGCACTATCCAGAGCAAGCAAGCCACAGGTCAGAGCAGGACCCCAGCCCTTCTGGGCCCTTGTACATGAAGCTATGTTACATTTTCTAAGCATGTGTAAGACTATAAAACCTATGAATCTGAAAAATCTTTACTAATATAGAACTAGATACTATTATGCACAAGGGATGACCTTTAATCCTACTCCTTAATTCCCAAATTCTCCTTAACTTTGAGAAGTTAATCCTCAAAACTTAAAGTTTGCAAGTAGATGGACAGAAACCCTCTTTGTTGACCAGGATTTATCTCTGTAGTTTCTCAATGCTGCTTATTCAGGTCTACAGCTGAAATGCTATACCTGAATATTTATGGTGCTTTCAATTTTTAGATTTTCCCTCAAAAAGAGCACATTTTCATTATGTTCTAACAAGTGGTAGTAGAAAAAAAATAAAAAGAAGAACCAAACGAATGACGTGCTTTGCCAAAACACACGAGCACTTTAAGTGGGAACTAGAATGATTGTGTAGGATTCATTAGAAAAAAACAGAGAGTATTTCCTTCACTTGTCTCTATAGGAGTCCAATTGAACTCACAATACAACTGGCACCAGTGCAAAGACAGCACGCCAGTTTTCATACTTTTGTCTAAGTGAATAATTTCCACAGCTTCTGATCCAGCTTGAAACCCCTCCCTCAACAACTTTAAAACAGATTATTCCACAGTCTCTAGTCTGGCTGAGCGAGCTGCAGTATGATCAGTGTTAAGGACTGCCTCACAGCAGTCATAATCTCCTCCTTTCTCAATCAGTTACCAACAATAATTTAAAATAAAAAAAAAGTGGAAAGGACCAAATATGAGCACATTTTTTCTGTGCTGACAATGCAACACAGTTCTTCAAATGTTCTTGAAACACTTGTAGTAACAGCCAAATGGTGGTATTACAGTTACTCACCAGCAATAGCATCCTTCATGTTCAGATGAGCCTTGATCATTCTCATTATGCACGCATTTTCTGGTTGCTGTGATCTGCAAGCAAACATCAAAAGGGCCAGTAGCATACCCCTTAGGGGTTTTGGTGAAGCATTAAAAAGCAGAGCAGCAGAACATGTCTTTCATTTTTCTTGAAGTGGAGACTACCAGAGTCATCTTGCTTTTTCTTTCTCTTTTCCCTATGGGGTTGCTTGTGGTATCAGAGGTAACTTAACCTGCTTGGCTCAAGAAAGATGCAGAAGGCAATGCCCTCCTTTATGAAATTTCCACAGCCTTCACCTGAGCAGTAGTAATGCAGCTGAAGGCAAACATGGGTAAAAGGTGTTTGCCTCCTTTTAATTAGGACAATACAGAGTTTATTCACTTCTCAGTGCCTAGTTTGGACTATCAGACAGGTCAATTTTATTAACTTTGATATGTGTGCTTCTCTGCTCAGTGGATGTGCTAGCAGGAGGAGAGAAGAACAATAGAGGGAACAACAGCCAGAGAGGAGCCTGTCTCCTACATAGGACAGAAATGATACAAGAGAAGTACGGACTTCTATTTTTCTATCAAGTCTTCACCTATCTCAGAAACATTTTAAAGGCCTTGGGTTTTCCAGATAACCTGTAAAGGATAAGCAAGTTGATTATGTCACCCCCTAACAAAGGCCAGCAATGTTACAGGAAACATAAAATCATAAGCAATCTGTAAGGATGACAACAAAATATCTCTATATTTTAAAATGACCCACTACCACAAGGTCTGTAGACAAAGTGACCGGGCCTTTGAGGCTATTTATTTACCACTCTATTTGGGTATGTGTATAGCAGGAGGCAATCAAGCTGAAACAGAATTGGGAGATGTTGTTCACGATATTTGTTTATATACTTTTTTATATAAATCTCAGATTTTACAAATTAGTTCTTCTTACATTCCTTGCCAACACAGGATTAATAGTAAGCAAAAAGATATGGGTATCAGTTAATAGGAATTATTTGATCAGGTGTTTAAGAATGTTAAGTGTACCAGCACTGTATTCAACACCAAGCTTATTTTTAGGAGAAAGCAATTGCAGTAGTAGTGTAACGTTGGGTCTGCTGTACACCATCATGTTCTCTTTTACTAATGAAAAAGGAACTTTTCATTTAAGAGATCTGCTGCCATTTCTGTGGTTGCCTTTTCAGTGAAGAAAAGGTTTTAACAAATGATGCTACAGAGCATCATCCAGTCAGCTGAGGTTTTACTTTAGGACTTCTTGAATTAATGGACTAATCATCATAGTGTTTTATTATAAGAGCATTAATCAGGAAGAACACATTTGCCGTGAGTAAAGGATGTCATAGTACTTCTCCAGGATTTTCACTGTAATTCAGCCTTCATTACTGGGGTCATTATGGTAAAGTGCGTTTTCAGACACTGTGGTGCCATTATGAGAAGTACCATGGCACTTTCCAAAGAAAATGCTTTCAGAAGATACGTTAGGAATGGAGTGACTTGGCATCTGGTGAAATGTGTATTTACACTTATGCCGTCCAAGACATGCATGGGATACACTTTTGTAGGCAGGGCACTAAACTTGACTGTGAAAATAACTACATTTACCTCTGAGCACATGGCTCAACACAAAGTTAATCTTGTGATCAAGTATTTTATTATACTTGCTTTCACAATAGTTTCTTCACTGTGTTTTTTTTCACTACAGCATTATCTGAGGGCACAGAAGTGAAGGATCCATGCAGAGTATACGAAAAAAGAAAAAAAAAATTAAAAAAAAATAGGAGACACAGCTGATCTGCTGCTTTGAGAGTTTGTCTGTGTGATCTTTTCCTGGTAGCTGTGCCCTCCAAGTGAGGTGTCCAGCAAAGACAGGCACACTGCAATGGGCTCTTCTCTTTTTTTTGACTTCGTCACTATTGGATGATACTCTGTATCTCTCCTCTGTATTACTCGTGCACCTCCAGACTAGCAGGATTCACTGGCCAGCCAGCACCTGCTCAAGAGGGCACCAAACACCGTGACCAACTTAAGGCATCTCTAGTTGCTCCATGTACACACTAAAAATAAAATTTCCATAAAACATTTTTTAAAAAGTTCCAGAAGATCTTGGAAAGGCCAACAATTTCCTACAGACTTTACTTTTGGATAAAAACTCCTGTATACCCTCACACCATTTTTCAGTAACAGAAAAGCTCTTTTTCTTCTAAAACATTGGCCAGTACTCTTCATAAGTAACATGGCCACTGAAAAGATAAATCACATAAAATCTTTTTCCCAAAACAACAACATCTTACACTCCACAGGAAAATATTTTTTTCCTGTATACTTAAATATCTGTCCCCAAAATGGCAGCAGTTCAGTAAGGAGAGATTTTCATTGATCTTCCTGCTTCATTACATCTGTGTGAGAACTATCATGCGCTCTAATTAGACACCTGTTCTCTCTACACTCACAAGGAAAAAGATTAAAGTTAAAAAATCAAATTATTAAAGCACTATCCTTTTAACTTTTTTGTTTTTTTCCCCTAGATAATTAGAGGAAAATTGGCTTGAGCATTCAGACATTCATCCAGGACTCCAACTTTTATATAATAAAATAAGAAGGCTAAATTCTGTTTTCAGTTAAATTATGTAAATGTGAGCTGTGTTAAGTCCATTAGCAGATCTAATATTCTCTAGTGTCACTGCTGGGAATCTCTTTTTGATCCTTTTACACTTATAGATCTAGGGAAATAATGCTATTCCTTCCTTTCCCAAAATACCTTAATACAAATTCACAAGGGGAAAAAGACATTTTTCAGAAGCTGATATTTGTAAGCAACACTGAATACTACAATTGGTCTAGGTGTAAAATTGCTAAGTGATGAGCTGCAGCTCTTGTGCACAAGCCAATATGTTTTCCCCATTTTACCAACAGTTAACCCCAGATGGCATTCATGGATGCAAGTAGTTATTGGGCTGAATAATTTCATGTGATGTGTGGAGAGGTTTGTGGTGCTGGGTCCACATAGGTTTTGTGTGAATAAAGACCACAACCCGCGGGCTGAATTCCTGCCCCCTTGTTGTGGCTCTGAGAGCTGATGACCTTGCAAGGGAAGGGGAAAAAAATATTTTAATTATAAGCCAAATTTTGGCCATATACCTTATGCATGGGGCTGTATATTGTCGTATTACCTAAATAAGGCTTAGGAAAGCAGGCAGGTGGGTTATATTGCCTTTTTCCCAGCATGTGTTCCTGGCAAACACATACTGTTGATGTGTCTGGAGGCACACACATCTATCCGCTGATGAGCATGGAGGTACCACCCTGATGCTAGGCAAGGACAGGCTGCCAACCCAAACATCTGCTGAGCCATTGCCTCTCTTCCTTTGCTCCTCACTTGCTGTGTGCAAGGTGGGGCGAGTCTGAAGAGCTGCTTCTCCCTCTCCTCTCCTCTCCTCTCCTCTCCTCTCCTCTCCTCTCTTCTCCCCGTGGCCCCTGCAGGGTTTGCTCCAAAATCCTGCCCTGGAGGAAGGGGAGAAGCTGCAGAAGGCTCTCACTGGGGAATGGGGACAGTGGGGAGAGGGCAGGCAGCAGTTCGGGGATTTCCTGACTGCTGCGTTGTGCTGGAATTTGCTTTTCATTTCCTCCTTCTTGTGTTGCCAAAGCTGCCTGGCAGGCTAAGCAGAGCCCCCACCACTGCTGAACTTTGGGTTGGGAAACAGGTTTGCCCACTCCAACCCTTCCCTCTGGCTCCCTCCTCAGTTTTGCCGAGCCAGTGTCCCAGCGGGCACAGACGTGGGGCCTCCATGTCCCTGCCTTTGAGTCCAGCTGCTGTCCCTGAAATGCTCCAGAATCAGCTGAGACTGAGGGGATAAAATGCCTTTGCTATGCTCACTCACTGCCTTGCATTTGAAATCTCTAGGCTCAGTTTAGTGCCCAAGCAAAACTCCCTGCAGCAACCCAGTTCGTGGGCAGGAAGCGCCTGGCTGGCTCTGGACCTCAGGACAGGTCACAGCCTCCTCGGGATTAGCAGGCAGCATACTTTGCAGTTAACATGTATCACAAACTAACTTCCTCCCCCAAGTCACATGTAAAAACTTCAAGGCTGCCAAACAGAAGTGGTCTGTGTAGGGCAGTAGCCATTTCCTTCAACCCTGCAGCGGCTGAAGGAGCAACGCTACCCTGCCCATGGGGAAGCCGTCTCCAAGGGTAAGCTGAGAGCTCTGCTGCATATTCCTCCTGGTTTGTTTGGTTTTTGTTGTTTTTTTTTTTAAACTCCCCAGGATAGCCAGGAAAATCAGCAATACAGCTGTTCAGGAGGAATTATGAAAGGGTTTTGGTGCAAGGAACCTCGGTCAAATTTGATTATTTGTCTTTTAGTTTTTCAAAAATTAAAACCTTCCAGCTGTGACATCTCATGGAAACCCTAAGCTTTGTGGCATCATTTTTAGTAAAGGAATAGGGGTCTGGCAGCTTTGCCTGCCGTGGCCATTCATGGGTGCTCAAGGTGTGAAAAGGCGGCTAGAGGCAGCCAGGAGCAACCAGAACCATTCTGAGACTGTCTGATCCCTGAAGAATGACGTTTAATGGCCCCCTGAAATGCATTGTCATGCAATATAACACTCAGTGATCATCGTATCAATCAAAATAGCTGGGTGAGGAAGTAGTGCTGTTTCGCTGATCTTTGGAAAAGATGGATATTACCTTATCCTCAGATCCCACAGCTGCTGACAGATCCTAAGGATCTGGATTACATTAGGCACATGTGAAGATGCTGGCAGGAACAGAGCTTTAATGGATAGAGTGAGATTTATTTATTTAAAGTGAAATTTAGTTATTCAAAGGGAAAGTTGTTTATTAACCTACCATATACAAAGTTACATATATATAAAAATTAAACATTGACTTGAAAGATTTCCAGATCATATCAGTTTTATGTTACGCCCTATCTTTCTGAGGAGGCAAGTGAACTCACTGGTGAAAGCAGGCAGGTTGAAGGTGTCTGTGCCATTTCACCGGCTCCACAAACGGCCAGTCTGGTTTAAAGCCACCCGTGCTGCTCCCCTGCTATGAAGTTCAATGCTGTCTTTCCTTCTGCTAGGGCAAACTCTCGGACATTGTGACACAGCTGCAGGAACATAAAAACGCTTTAGCTACCGCCCTAGAAGAGCTTCAGAAAAGTGAGAATCAGCTCAAGGTTGGTACCCAGATTGTCACTAATTCAGAGCATCTTTCCTCCACAATTTCTAAGAAATAAGTGATGACAACTATATGTTAGAATTGGATGAATAGAAAGAGATATAGCCCAAAGCAGGGAAAACACTGGTGTAAGAAACTGCCAGAAGCCAAGCTGTCTCAGCCTCCCAGCGTAGCGCCACAGCAGGAACCAGCTGGGAGACTCCACCGTTTACTGTGGTTGCATAGACCAGGTTGCAGGACTGGCAGACCACAGACTGTACATACAATTATATTTTTAAAGTTTTCTATCTGTTCAATAAAAGAAAAACAATTTGAGTCTATAACTGGAATTTTCAGTGTATACCAATACAGTTCTCACATTGCTAGATGAATTTTATCTGATTTTGTTACTATAGCACAATAATTTTCATAACCTTCTGTTTAATCAGATATTCTAAGTGAATTCTTATTGTCCACATCCTTCTAAAGGCAGCACAAAGCATTGATACAATCCTGATTAATAAACAGCGACATAAAGCTGAAGTGTTGGGTTCCTGACCCAGTGAACCATTTTATCTGTTTCTTTAGACCAACACAAAAACAGTGTCTTCTCAGCTGCAAAAGCTGTTTGAAGAGATTAAGACAGGTGTGATTCAGAAAGAGAAGAAGATCCTCAGTGACATTCAATCCAATGAGAAAACACAACTGGCAGACATTGCCAAAGTGAAGAAGGAAATAGAACAGAAGAGAGATGAGGCTGTGCAGCATCTTCAGTCTTTGCAGAACATGAGAGAGCAACCAGATACTTTCATCTTCTTCAAAGTAAGCAGAGATATTCTGCTTTTCTTCATGAATACGCCTGTTTCTCATCCATCTGCCCTTTCCAGAAATCACACTAACATATTTTTTTCTTTTTTTTTTTTTGGCAATCCTATTTGTAGGAATTCAAACTGGCCACAGACAGGTATGTTCCACCTGAAAACACTTTTTTTCTTCTTTGAAAAAACATGGTGTTGATAACTGGGATGAAACCCCGCTGCCTATGCCCCTCTGTCCCAGCCCCCTATGCTGCAAAGCTGCTCCCTATTCCAGCCAAGCCAGAGGGAACCACGTCTGCACAATTAATGAAGATGGAGAGATATCTGCCTGCCATTCCGGTGGTCCCTTTAAGTTTCAGTTTCCTTGGCAGCTAACAGTTGCTGTATTCTGCTGAAAAGCACTGGCTTTTATTACCAGAAAAACGTTTTTATCAGAGATGAAGCCCATAGGGTTCAGTTTACAGCAACACTCTCGGATGCGTATTGGTGACACTCCTGCATGTAAGTCCCAGTGAATAGCCTTTGGCTGTGGAGGTAACTGGCTCATTTCCCACCAATTTTTTGTTCGGCTTGTGGACAAGCTTAATAGCTAGACAGATTTATTATCCCTTCTCTTGCAAGCGATACATTTAATTTATAACTTATCGCTTCCTAATTGACGCCTGGGTGTCAGCTGTAATTCAGCCGTGCAGAACCACACCAACGGTGAGTTACAGACCCACAGGAGATTTTGCTACAGCTCTAGACTCCCCAGCCACATGAAGGGCTAGCTCAAGCATCAAGCTGGATTTTAAGATGTCATCTCTGTAACTTGTACAAATTAAAGCTGAGTTTGAACTTGGATTGTAAGGATAACTTTGAATCACCGTGTTACCTAGGGGCTGCGCTGGCAGCAGCACAGCCCATTACTCACAGCTGAGCCGCAAGTCAAAATCTAGCCTGTGGGATCAAAGTCATTTTCCAGAAGCCTGGACACCATTTAATATGTTTGGCATTTTCTTTCTATCACGCTGGCAGTTGTGCCAGAACAGTAAGAGCCTGCCTGCAGCAGGTCAAAGCACTATTCGCACAAGGGTATTAGCCAAACGCTTCCCCCTTTCTCATTTTCAGCAAAAAGCACTGCTTAATAAATAATAATATATAACAATTGCAACTCAACCTTACCAGAGAGCTGTTTACCTGGTGTTTCATGTTGCCAAAGCAGCCTCCTCATTGTAGAGTCCTTCCTAACGAAGGAGTTTGCTAAGTTTCTGATGCTAACTGGTTTTCCTTGGTGAAATGACTGCCTGCATGCTAGGATTGCAAGTCAGAATTTCAGCGTCAGCAGGATGGATGTGGCAGTGGTGCAGCTGGATTGGATCAGGATCAATGACAACCGATGCCTGATGCGACACTTCCTGAGCGACATGGACTCGATGCTGCAAGGTGTGCTCGGTGAGTGACCTGCCCCAGCCCTGCCACATACCCTGACCTGGGCGGGCAGCAGCTTCCTTATGTGGGGTGTGAGCATGAGCTTGAGGGGCTGACAGGGATCTGGATGAGATCCTGGAGGTGTTGGAGAGGGGAGGGCGTAGGGGGCAGAAAGACTGTTTCTGGGGATAACAAGGAAGAGGTCTGCTTCTAACCAGTGTACAGCCAGCTTCTTCTCTGTCCGATGTGGTTTCCTCCTCCTGGCTACCTCCTGAGATTTTGGGTGCTCAGTCATGCTTTTGAGAAACGTCCTCTTCATTTGCCCATCCCCAGCTAGTCTATCCCCAACCCTGAGATCCAGAGGCACAGTACCAAGTCCCAAACTTCAATACGTTGCCAGCTTTGTAACACATTCTTTTTCATCTTTCTTAGGTAAACTCACCAACCAAATTAAGTGGAACAGGTAAATCCTTTTTTTTACTTACAAAATGTTCCCTTCTAATTTCTCCAAGGAAATCTTAAGGACCATGTGTCCTGTGCTCCTCTGCTTCGGTCTCAGGGAGAGAGCCAGGCAGAGCCTAGAAGGAGTCTTTCATCTCAAAACAGGGGGTCAGATCTATTCACGTCTCTTATTTCATTATTAACAAGACGTGATTCATGTTTTACAAGGCACTAACATTCAACACTGTTTCTTTACAGTGGGGCTTCAGACACTGGTACCTCTTCAAACTGTAAGTGTTCAAAAATAATGGTTATTCCTCGGGACTCTGGCCTGGGGCTGAGAGTCTTGCAGGGAACATCTCTGGCCTAAAAATGTGACCAGCATGTTGTTGCATGCATCTCCTCTCCTTGCCAGAGGTGAGACCAAGAGCAGGGCAGCCTCAGGGCACAGTGCTCCAAATCTGCAGTGGGCAGAAATCTCTGGGAACTCACCGGAGAAATCATTTATCTTCAGCCTGAGGGAGAGACTGGGTTTGCTTCAGTACTCATTAAAAGCCTGAGCCCACTCCGAGGAAAGACCGTGGAGGGGTTCCTGCCAACTGAGCAGGAGCTGGAGCAAACCCAGTGCCTGAAAGGATTCCCAGACAAATCCAAATGCTGCAGGAAATATTAAATCTAGTCCAATGCTCAAATAGATTTCTGCTGGGTACAGGGGTGCATCCTTTCTACAAGCTTTTTTTGAAGAAAACTTACTTAGAAGTTAGTTGAAAGATTTGTAATATTTTTTTTAAAATGCTGCAACTAAAGTTCAGTTTGCAAACAAGTATTTCGTAATTAATAAATTAAAAATAAAATCCTACTTTCTTCACCACTTTTTATTTTTTTGAGGGGAAAAAATATTCTCTTCTGACAAGCATTTCTTAGGGACAGGTTAATGGTAAAATTTTACTTTGGGAGGGATGTGTCTGAGAACAGCTGTTGAATGAGGGGGTGGAGGACAATGTAGTCCTGCCCTAAATGCAAACATATTTGTTTTACCAGACACATTTGAAAAAAACAGAAAAAAAATATATTGTTTTCTTTTTTCAATAATTCATGTAGCTGGTAATGGATGGAGAGCACAAGAGGCATTTGGTGCGATTAAATGGAGTTTTAATTACACAGCATGGCTTAACAGTACAGTTGCTTTCATTTAACATAATGCCAGCCTCAAATCTAGAGGTATATTTTAAAATCAGTGTACATGGCCATTTATTTTTCTTATGAGCTCCATTACCTATAGACATTCATGTCTGTGTTCTATACAGAACCAGACAGTTACTCAAAACAGGGGAAGGAGAAGAAATATTTTTTCTGAGTCAATGCAAAGCTGTTCCTGGAAGTAACTTGTCAAATATGTTATGAGCATAACAAGAAAATAATACTTTATTATTACAGGAAGTGAAACTTTTCCATCTTGTGTATTCCTACAGCACAAGGCCAACAGAAAGGTCCAGCCCACTTCAAGTATCAACAAAATGTACAGTTTTCATGGGCCCAGAAGTAAGGGAGAGAAGAAAAAAAGGTCAGAACTGAGATAGAAGAAAAAGTTAAATATTGTCAAAAACATCCTCTAATAATGGGAATCTGCCAAGTGTCTTGACCTGCCCTGAATACCTGCTGTTAAAACAATTCTGTACCATATGCAAATTTAGAAAAGAAGTGCTAAGAAATAATATGAACGTAAGAAAATCTCCAGCTGCTGCTGGATTCCAAACAGTGGACTATATCATCCCATGGTACTAGTGATACTTGTGCACTATGAATTGTGGTGGCTATGTTGTCATTAAGTGGTTGGATAACAAAATAAATGGCTACAGATACAGAGGAGTAAGGCTGATTGCATACCATCACCAGGAATTAATTGTTGAGAGCATTGTTCACGGATGGATACAGCAGAAAGCTGTTCAGGATGATGCCACAGATCTGGATTATCACATTTAACATAAGTGATCTTTGTAGCAAAGAATTAATTATCTGTGTATGAAACCAGCTTAGTCAGCCTGTAAGCCACATTTTAACACTTCTACCAAGTGCTGAAAGAGCCATGCAAGATACCACAGTCATCAGCACAGGAAGATGCTTTACTGGCTGCACTTCCCTGAGTAGAGATGTTCTTTTCCGATAAAGCACGTGCTGTGCTTTCCAGATGTAGGTGTTATTGCACATGTCAACTCCACAAAGAGATTTTGTGGACACTGCCAGGCAGATAGGCTCAAATAGGCTGCTCTGTGCCTAGCTCTGGTTCAGATCAAACACATAGGTTCACAACCTGCGTGTTCCTTCTCCAAATGATAAAAATATTCCACTGCAAACCAGAGTTGCCAACATACACATTTTTTAAGAAATAAAGGCTAAAATTGTGGGTGCTTCTCTATAATTTAGGATTCATGGCTACAACTATTTTATCACTTGTGGCAATCAACATATGCGTAACTGCAAGGATTAAAAACAATAAGCTCAGCAAAATCCAGCTCAGAGTAATGTCTCGTTTCATGGTTTAAACGGACTTGCCAAGCTGTAGTGGATCTGCAGCCCTTGTTCTGCTGCACACATCAATTGTCAGCATAACAGAAAGTGCGTGGCCAAATTTTAGGAGCTCAGCAGTAGCTCAAGGTGACTTTGCTGATATTCCCTACTGCTCAAAGCCAGCGAGACACAAAGGACAGCTGCTCTCAACCACTCAAATGAGGCAAAAGAAATCAGCCCGTCCTTTGGCACTTTTATTACCTGGGCGTCTCTCTGGCTGCCAGGTTATTGCTCTCACCCCGGGTGAAGAAGCTGTGACCAGCCCACGCAGTTCAGTGCTGCTGCTGCAGACAGCGAGTTACTGCGTTGCTGAAAATCACTACAGAGAGTGAGATTTACTCTAGCACGGTTCTTTGAGTAACTCCTTCCCTCCCATCTCACGGTGCATGCTATGATGACTACACTTAGGAAACATCAGCACCTCTGTAGCTCCTTCTGAAATATCATTTTAGCATTTCCTCAGCGAAACCCACATTACAAACATGTATTCCCGTGTCTCCAGCCCCAGGCTGCCGTGGGAGGACCGGAGCACGGCTCTCCCCATCGCCAGCCGAGGGAAAGGGCAAGGGCCAGCAGGGTGCTGAGCAATCCCTGCGCTCCCAGGCAGCTACCCTCACCACCCTGTTTCTGGATATATGGCTACTCTCATGCCTCCCAGTAATTCTCATTTTTTTTAAATACCATTTCTGGCAGTCTTGGAGAAGCCATGATGACATTTTCTTTCCCCAGGGAGGATGAGGCACTGACTTCACCTTGCCTTTGACGCCAGCCGTCAGCTCCCTGAGCCCCTGGCAGAAAAGTCTGCGACCAGTTTAGAGAAGGGGCCTCCCAGAAACCTTCACTGCAGACGACCACCGAGTTCTCACAAATGGAGTCACATTCACAAAAGCTTTCAGAAGGGCTGTGAGCAGTCGGGAAGGGAGCATGTCTGCAGCAGGCTGGGTAAAGGCCGTTCATGCCTTAAGGAAGAGCTCTGCAGCCCTCACTAGACAGTTGTACCTCTGCCTTTGAAGCATCGATCACAGATAATACAGTATTCCATCACGACTGAAGTACTCAGCGTAACTAAAACCCAGGACCAATGGGACTTATTGACCAAAATGAAGACAGTAATTGTCTGGATGGAACTTGCCTAGTATTCACTGCTGGGCTTATCAGACTCGAATTTGGGGCTGATGTAAACACTTGACAAAATGGAGCAAAAGAAGGTGACTCTTTGAAGGCAAAACTAATGTGATCCAGGAGATAAGGACTTTATAACTGCTTCTATATGACAAAAGCAAAGTATTTCATTTCAAGTAGATTGGAAAAAAAATTTTAAATACTGCTGCAGGCTCACAAAGCCTTTGGATGAAAATTAGTATCTAGGAAGGTAGATTTTCTGAGTTAGATACTAAGGTGATGGTGCAGTTTATTTCCCTCATACATTTGCCTGCTATATTATTACCAAAGATAGACTCCTCTGAACTTGAGACTTGTCATATTTTTAATATTCCGTGTGTTAGCCTTGAGGAAGCAAAGAAAGGTGGAAGACTAAATGAAAGCAATGTAAGAAAATATACTGGAGTCCAGCAATGCTGCACAGATATTTGTGCAGAAACTCATTCTTGATAGCAATATAATTGTGAGATACATAGTCCTGAGATATGGACAGATCTTATTTCTTTTTGATATATTTATGGCTTAAGTATTTTGATTACTTAAGGACCCTGACTGATTGCATCTTTCATTATTTATTATGCTCTCTTCCCTCCACCTCCTATATTTTTACTTGGCATTTGTCTCATCCTTGATGGAAACCTTTAGAGGGGAGGAGAATGAAGCAGCTGATTTTACGGCTCTTTTTTTGCTTTTGCTAAGCATTGCGTGATGTGGCTGAATTTATAATCAAATGCATAAATAAAACGCATTTCAAAAGCTAGGACAGGCCTCTTTCTGCTACTTAGTCTGATGGGTTTTCTAGGTCAGTCAGACATGCCACATCAAGACCTCTGTGTGTCCGACACTAGGGCCTTCTAAGACCGGCAGGTTAGATACCGAACCCCAGGGGTACCACTTTGATTTTGCACACTGGAAACCACAGGAGGTCTTGAGGAAGGTTGTCCTAAAGACCCCAATTGTTTCCCCCAAAAGATCAAATTCAAGAAGCTCAGGGTAGCTTAATGTTACTTCTGTTTTGTCCCTGACCATGAATGTTTGCCTGGGTGGTCAGACAAGCTGCCCACATGGGGGGGCAGGTTTGTACGAGCTCCGATAAACAGACAGATCTCACTTTCTGGGCAGCGAGCAAGGCAGTTCCCATCTTCTCCATCTCCAAACTTCATGCAACATTTTGCAAATGCAGGCCTAAAACTCAGTGGATGGCAAGTTGTACAGGGAAAGAAGGACAAGGAGAGAAAATAACACATTTTTATCTGCTTTCAACATAGCCCACCTGTCCTACCACGGAGCCGTGCAGCCGGTGGGACTGAGGCAGTAGGCAGGGAGGTAGCAGGACACTACCAAAAGCAGGCAACTCCATACACAAGGCTGGAAGCCAAGTGGCATAAATCAGCCAAGAGCTAGGGAAATCACTGAATGTCTTTATCTGCTGACTGGTAAAGAAGAGCTTCTGGAAGCCTGGAGGGGACTCAGAAGAACCAGGGAGAACCACTGCACAGGGCTTTTATCGATGGGGCAGAGAGGGGCAGTAAGACCATCTTGTGCAGTCCGTAGAGATCTTTGCTGGGGGGACCAGAGCACAGCAGGGCTGTACGAGAGCTGCTGGGCAAGGGGCAAGGCAAGAGGGCTGCCTCGGCCGCGATGTGCAGGGCTGCCTTGGAGTATGTGCCAAGTGGAACAAAACAGAGTGCTTTTCAAGATTATTTTGTAGTCTGAGGAGCTGGTCTCTGGAGATTTTATATTATAAAGAGGATGGGGCAATCTGGAGAACTGGAGGCAGCAGGTTTGACAGGCAGACTGAGCAGGACAGGCAGATGGCACATGCTGGTGTTTGTGTGTCAGCAAGCCCCAGCTTGCTGCTTGTTGGCAGGAGATTCTGAAGCATGAGGAGCACAGAGGCACATTTCTCCAAGGCCAAAGGTTCCCTTAGCACAGAAATACATTAACCATAGAACTTAATATACCTTGAGAAGAGGAAAGCATTTGGAAGTTAAATGATTTACTTACCTTAAATATTTACTTGGATTATTTCCCCCACTTTTTAGAAAATCAGTGTACAGTAAAAAGAAAAAAAACCCCTCCTAATAATAGCAGTGATTCAGAAAAAAAAATAAATGCTTGGGAACTTTTAAAATATCATGTTCTTTCTTTGTGCTCCAAGAAGATATTATTTCCCTGTTTCTTCCACGAAGACATGATGTATTTGATGATCCAAGTTGTTCCACAGCCAGTGCCTCAAGAACAAAATGAAAATGCTCTAACACCCATTTCTTGATTTTGTGGTTTCGTATTAGGTTTCTGCAGTCCCTACACAAAAGGCTCCTCTTAATGCTTTTGTCATAGGTGCTACTCCTCCCTGAGATTAGCCCTGGTAGCCTTGGACTCACTATATACTTCAAACTCCATTAAAACTCCTGTGGAAGTCCCTGAGAGGAGTGGAAAGTCAGAGCCACTGATGCTTTTGACAGTGGGTAGCCAGGGGTAGAGGGAGGGACCTCTTTTATTTCTTTTGCAACTCGCCTATTCTAGTTACCATGACATCTAGTTAAACCTTTGTGGAGAGGGTAAACGTTTGCTATTAGAAATATTCTGTATTTCTATAGAAAGACTCATAGCATTTGCCTAACAACAGAACAGACATGAGCATGGATTCTGCAGGCTTGAAGCTGGTCTCGCTTTCTCCAACCACGTATTGATGGGCTTTTTGGCAGCTCGAGGTTCCACCTGAAATGCAAATATTGGGCAATGTTCAGTGTCAGAGTGTGTCTGCTTTTCTGTGCAAATGGTGAAGGCGAGGCAGACGAGGCTGGGTGCAGCCCCTCCGACCTTGAACCCCCAGTCCAGAGACAGAGTACTGAACAAAACCTGGCTATTTTTCAATTCCAATGTTGTCAAAGATCCTCTGTCTTTCCCAGCTGGATGTACCTCCCAGACAGACCGGGACACCAGAGCAAACAGCACCGGGGGATTCTAAAAGACTATTTTTTGTGCACACTGGTGGTGCCCCAAGGGAAAGTGAGGCCGTGTTCTCTCCCAGAACTGCTGCGGTGTCGCTATCTGTGACACCCATGGGAAGGTTAAGGCCACTTTACCTCAACTTAATTAATCTTTCAACTTAAAAGCGTGAGTGTGACTTAATTAAAAAACGTGGATTCTTCACCAGAGTTCCTCTGGTTTGTTTTTCTTTTCGGGTGGGTTGTTTTTTTGGGGTAAGGCGCAGATCAGAGTCACTCCCCGCACAAGGCCATTTCAGGCCGCTCATAATTCACCACACGTGGAATTAATTAGAAAGTAAAAACTGACGCGTCAGGGCGGGAAGCTGCTGCCGGCAGCCCGGGGTTAGGCGGCCAGGCCCTGCCTGCCACGCTCGGATGGCCCGGCCCTCCCCGGGCGGCTGACGGGCTGACTGCGCGCTGCGCCGAGGGGCGCGGCGGGGGCGGCACTGCCCTGCCCGCCTCTGCCGGCCCCTCGCGGGGAGGCTGGCGGGGGCGAGGCACAGGGCCGGACGGGCGGGCGCTCCCGGGTCGCCCGGAGCCGCGGCGGTCGGTCGGTCGGTCAGTCAGTCAGTCTGTGGGTGCCGCCCGCCCGAGGTCGAGCCCGGAGCCGCCAGCGGCCCCGCGGTGAGTGGGCGCCTCGGTGGCTGTGAGGCGAGGGAGGGCGGCGCGGGGGAGCGGGCAGGCCGCGGGGCGCGGGAAGGGACGGGCAGCGGCGGGCGGGTCGGCGGTGGGGGCTTGTTGTGGGCCCCAAGGGGAGCTTCTGCTCACAGCCCCGCTTGAGGGAGACGGTGCCATAAAATAAAAAGAGGAACTCAGAAATGAAAGCCGGGGGTGTGGGAGGAGGGGGCTTGGTGCTGGGCGGGGGTCTGCCCGCTGGAGGCTGGCTGTGGAAATTGAGAGGGTGAAACTCGGTGGGGTTCTAAACGTTGTAACTTCCTTTCCACCATCCTGGAAACTTGGGTGAACTTGCTTCCCAAGTGATATACCAGCTGTCAGCAAAAATCCACAATTTCCGGAGTATCAAAAGTGCGTGTGTGGATTTCTTCTTGCTGTATGTTCTTGCAGATTTTAATTCTTTAAAAAAACCCGTTTTTTAAAGCACTCCCTTACCCAGCGCAAGCCCTGTGCGTGGTGTCCCGCTCACAGCCAGAGGGTCTGTGGCGCAGCCCTCGGCCCTGCACACGCAGCCCAGCACCGTGGCTCCCGCCCGGCCGGGTGCGGGCAGCGTGGCGTGGGGCTGGCAGCCACTGCCGCGGAACGGCCCCTGGGGCAGCACCTCCTCCGCCCATCCTCCCTGCCTGGACACAGTGCTTCAGTGTTTTACCTTCGCTAGCTAACAGTAAGGGTAGGAGGAAGGTCCTGACGTAGAAAGGACTTGGTGAAAATGCTGTTTGGCAAACTCACTAACAAATCCGGTTCAGGTGGAAGCTGCCGGAGCACTGGGTGAGGCCGCAGCTGGCTATCTTCAAGAGGGATCTGCTTCAGACAGGGCTGGGCTGTGTAACCGTCACACTCGATGTGCAGCTGCTTTCTTGGAGGTGAGCTGACTTTCTTAGAAGGGCTGGCTGCAAGCGGGGCTGCCGACTTCCGTGGGACCTTCCCCAAAGAAGCTGGGCACTGCGTGGGGCTGATGGGCAGCTTCACTGCTGCCGCTCGGGAGAAGTGATATTTAAAGTAGGAGGCGTTCAGATGTGTCATGCAAGCGAGGTTTTGTTGTCTGGCTTTGCAGATTTTCTTGATTGAGTTGATAGCTGGTGATTCTTTTGCCAGCAGTAATATAGCTCTGTTCCCAAGTGTGTTGCTTCAATGTGGTAAATGTGCTATGTCGATTTATGGTTCTTAGTAAGATTTTCAGTATTCATATGATTTTTGAGTCTCTTGTTGAAATAAAAGTTTGTAGCTTGAATGTTTTGTTGGAGGATGTTAAGGATTTTGTCAAAAGTCTGAATTTTGTAGCAAGGTACATGCAATGCTGTTCCAGTGCCTATCTCGGTGTTATCATGGCAATATTGATTTCCTTGTTGCTCCACAACACTTGAGAGATTATTTGGAAAAGGCTGTTGTCCAACAAGAATAGGGACAAAGATTTAGTTATCAGAATGTTGTGATATGCTTTCCCTTTGCACTTGTAGAGTGAGATTTTTCCAAGGACCCAGGGGCAGCAGCCCAACTCCTGTTCAGTTTATGTGGAACTTGGATTTCTGATTAATGTGCTGCTCCTTTACATCTCTTCAAAAATTGTTCATATCTCTTTAGATGATGTATTATGCATTAGTATTTAAATGCATGCAACTTCTCAAGTGCAGCAAGTGGGTACATGAGGGTGGGTAGATCACACACATGACGACTCATGCATGTGAGATTTAGAAAAAGGATCTGGAAAACTGAGATCGGTGTTATAGGAGGAACACTTTTGGTTTAGTTTCTACTCTTAAATGCTGACATCTTATGTTTAAGCTTGGAATATGTTATTTCAGCAGGTGAGTGAGCTTCACAATCCATTATTTTCTTACTATCAAGGTGACTGTGATCTTTGCCGGAGAAGTGAGGTCTGAGCCAGCAAGGCCCTGTGCTGCAGGTACTGTTTCCCCAAGGACAGATGCTAGGCAGATGCTAGCTCACCTCTGCTGGGTCATGGGATCCGTAAAAAAGGCCCGGATGGGATCCAGAAATAGTCTGTAAAAGTCATCAGATCTCAGGAATGCAGTATCTTCCTATATCTTCATTTTATCACAGTCACTTGATAACAGAGGTACTGGAAATTTCCTCAA
Organism: Pterocles orientalis; assembly: GCA_011057875.1. Lineage (NCBI taxonomy): Eukaryota > Metazoa > Chordata > Aves > Pterocliformes > Pteroclidae > Pterocles > Pterocles orientalis. The sequence continues at coordinate 432,164 of WKFP01014246.1, forward strand.
TTCCATGTCGTAGTCTTTTTCTTTGTATCTTAAGTAAAGCTTTATGGCAGTCAGACACCCCCTGAAGATCTTACTTGGGTCAAAGGGAGCTGATAAAAGTGAATTCTGGGCATACAGATTAGTTGTACATAAATAGCAGCTTTCAAAATAAAAAGCACAGTAGCTCCTTTTTTCAAGTGAAGTATGCAGAATATCCTTCAGTATATTGAACCAAAGGGTATTTTTTTTTTATTAACAAACAAAATCCTGTTTTACTAGCCAAGCTTGGGCTAAACAGTTACAAAAATAATACAGAGAAACACTTTCAGGCAGAAAAGCGTGAAACGGGTGTTGGAAATTGTGTCACTTCCTAGTGTCCTGACATGGGGAGAGGGAGTGACTGTGTGATGAAAGGCCCTTTTCATGCCACGTAGAGAAAGCTGTCATGCAGGTCAACACAAAGAGCCAGTATATGCTCAGCGTTTAGTAGCCAAAAAGATTTTTACTTGAACATTTCTCTACTGTTTAGACACAACCGAAAAAACTTGGGTGTCATCTGCTGTGCAGATGTTTTATGGCACTGTGCAGAACTGAACTGAACTATCTGGGTTTCATGATGGAGTTCCCTGGCATGTTAAGAAAAACTCCCAGGTTTGAGTGAGCTGTCTGCAAGTCCTGGATGAGGGAGAGGAGAATCAGGAGGATTTTTCATTACTGAAATTTCAGAAAACAAACTCATTCAAGTAACTTGTTACACATAAGTAGTCTGGGGTGAATTTTTCCCCTCAGCTTTTACATTATTGATTTGCTGAGCTTTGGGTGAAAAACTTTTTGATTTGTAACTCTGTGCTTGTGAAATTAATAAAACTGAGCTAATACAACTGCAGAATGTGCTTATGCAGAGTACTGCAGACACGTGCTTTTGTACACTGCATTAACTTCATTATTACTATGTAGTATTTGCTATTTTTTTTTTGGTAAGTGGTATAACTAATGCCTGAGCAGACTTTACAGTACTGTACAGGTGGGTGATATCAGATATCTGGATCATTCTGTGAGCATGGTCACTATGTGATCTTGAGTATGTCGCTTCTGGCAGTGCATGTTTCCTCATTGTAAAGATTCTAGTTCTTTGTATGGCTCTTCTGAGCCTATAATTATTCTAAAGCACATTAAAGATACTGAACTGGAAGGCATTAGCCGAGGGAAGTTCATCATTGTAAGGTGTATATAGGTATGTGATACAGTAATTCAGCATGGCCAGGAGGCTGTAAGATAGAAATTTGGAATAATCAAGAAGGCAGATAGGCAAAAACTGAAGCTTTTTTCTCTTACCTTCTGTTGTACTAGGTGTTTGACTTGTCTAACAAGAATGACTATAGAGACAAATAAATACATTTGAAAATTTAGCCCTAAAAATGTGTATGTATTAGGTGGGCTCATCTTTGGATCCAGAACTCTCATTCCTCCAAGTTATAAAGGCCAGGACCAAAAGAAGGACATAGATACCACAAACAGGGCTTGAGTTGAGACTATGGAATTTTCCATTTAGGTCTCACCTAACCCAGCAGTGCATTAAAGCTTCATTTTTTCCTTGTTTCTGGAGTGTGGCTTCCCCAAAGCGGCTCCTCTGCATGTGCTCAGAACTGCAGCCACAAAGAGGCATATTGTCCCCGGTTGTCATATGTAGAGCTATTTCAGTCTTTCTGGTTTGCAGACCACCCTGCAGGCCCCATCCGTAATCATATGGATTAGGCATAGAGTTAGAGGTACAGGAGCATGGAACAGGGCAGGAGCTGGAGAAGAGCACTGATGCATTGCTGGAAATACCTGGGTATTAAGCAGGTATGTTACACGGAGCATGAGACCTGGCAATGCTGTTCAGTCTGCCCTGATGTGTGACAGAGCATGAGTTGTATAGGTCATGATACCGCAACAGGAAGGCATACAGCTCGTATGTTATGCAGAAGATCCATCCCTGTTGATGCCATTGTGCTATGCACAGTTTTTGAGCCAGGGGAGGGTATCTGTTCAAAACACGGCTCCCTTTCAGTAGCAGTCCAGTGGCCAGCTAGCAAGCAGTGAGCTGTATTTGGTTATTTGAAAGGATGCAGGAGCTTACGCCCCAGAGGGATGCTCACTGTCTTTGAGTCTGTAGTGAATGAAAACACCTTTTGGGTGTCCCACCATGGAGCAAAAGATAAAATATGAACCTCTGCCTGGGGTATTTTCTCTTGGCTGTCAGTTGGCATCTGTCCTGTGTGTTGACTTTTGAGAGCCCTCTGGACACCGTGACCTGGTGGCTCTAAGGAGAAGTATGCTACGGTGTAAGGTGAGTTGGATTACTTGGGTTGGATTGCTTTCTAGTTGGAAGGCTGTTCTAGAAATCTGAGTATTTTTTGCTAGAAGCCAGTTTAGATGTTAAGTATAGCAGCTGCTTTACTCTTGTGTGGTTCCTTTGATGTGGTTACGATCATTTGCTTAGGCTGTTTTAAGACAGTAGGTACTTGGGTTGGTATTGTTTTTCTAGCCAGAAGAACCGAAGGTTCATGTCTGAGCTAGCAGATGGTTGGAGGCATGGCTGTGAGTAGACCAGGGCTGATGCACAGCGCTGTGGATAGCTCTGTATGACAGCATTGAACCTGGAATGGCAGAATGGAAATGATGTGCTGCAGCCAGCTAGACGGAGGTCTAAGAGAAAGCATTCCCTCTGCATAGCTGCAGGATCAGTGCCTTGTAATGGGCTGACTGCAGGAGAAATGTGGTGCTTAAACCACCCACTTAAACTCGCTTCTCCCCTCGCGTTGTTTTTTGAGAGACTCACACTGAAGTGATAGTAGCGGTGAATGTTTTATGGCGACTTGTGAAATGGTGATTAAGCGAACGCATTTTGAGATGGGCTCTTCAGTGGCATCCTCAGCGCTGCGAGCTCCAATACCGATTTGGTAATTAATTCAGTTATAAACATTGCAGAAAACGTTAGTTTGTTTGCACTGCACAGAGAAGGTGTAACTGGCACATAAGAGGTGTGTTGTTGTTAGTACTCCAGGACTGCAAGGCAGTGTTCGAAAGGGGAGCCTGGGAGTTGGGCTTTCCAGGGTTCTGCTGCTGTCCTTGGCCTTCACTCCAGTCTAGCACCAGGCAAATGGGTTTCTGGCTGAAATTTCTCAACTTCAGTGTACTGGTAGTAGCAGGTACTGTGACTGAAAGGAGGATTCTGGATGTTTGCTGGAAACTGGGAGTGCTGTGTGAGTGCTGGCAATCACTGTTGGTGTCATCAAGTTTCATTAGGGCTTGTCTCATTGAGACTTTGCTCCTTCATGTTCAGGCAATATGTTGCTGGTACTAAATATGCTTTGCTATAATCGCCTCGTTTTACTGTTTGTAGGCAGCTTTTACTAGAGTGCCTGTTCTAGCAGAAGTGTTCCACCTGCCTTCCATTGTGCCCGTGGGTATGTTTTCCACTTGTGTGTATTGTTTTGGTTGGATGTAATTTACTTGCAAAGCAGCTCTTAAGAAGTGTGAAGAGCATTCTTTGCAGTGTGTCATTGGCTGAAATAAAGCCACTGTGTAAAGATTGCATCTTCTTAGGTAACAACTCCTTACAATATTTGGCAGGTGTAATCACTGCATTTAAAAAAAATTTATTCATAAATGAGATTTAGACCTAGCTGTGCAATGCTACGAATATACCAATTGTAGTTAATTTTTAGCAACTGAATTAAAGTGACTGTTGAACTACAGGAAACCCCGTGTCTATTTTTCCATGGTGGAATGGACTGCAGATAGTGATTTTATCACGGAAGCCTCCCGGAGAGGCAGTGTTCTGCATTTTTTTCCATTTCACAACGTCACCAGCATCAGATTTATTCTACTGGATGTTACCTTCCCTCCTACAGAAAGTGATTCTTTGCTTAACAGGAATATAATAAGGAAGGTCTTTCCAAGTTTGCTTGAAAGTTGCCTTCTTTGTGCTGAACTGAGACTTGTAGCCCTTGCTTTTCTTAAATACTGTATTCACTCTTAAAGTCTCATGTAGCACATTCATTTATGGTTTAATGCAAATGGTCCTCCTTTGTGTTTTTAGGGAGTCCTTGAGATGGCAGCTATGACAGAGTTCAACAATGTCTGTTCAGTGACTGAAATGCCAGAAGATGAAGCTAAACAGAGTTTCCATCACAGAATGTTCTTGGAACCCCAAGAGACGAAGAGGAGCATGAAGGCTCTGGTGGTTAAGCAAGCAAAGAAAACTTGCAGCTGCACTCCAGCCAAAGTTAAAGACTATGTTTTCAGTTTCTTTCCCGTCTTGCTGTGGCTTCCTAAATACAAACTAAGAGAACACCTACTGGGAGACATTATGTCTGGTGTGATTGTGGGGGTCTTATTAGTCCCACAGTCAATTGCCTATTCTCTCTTGGCTGGACAGGAGCCTATTTATGGCCTTTATACATCTTTTTTTGCTGGTATTATTTATTTCATATTTGGAACCTCCCGCCACATCTCAGTTGGCATCTTCGGTGTGATTTGCCTGATGGTGGGACAAGTGGTGGATCGTGAAATACAGAGAGCTGGCTATGACTTAGAGCCAGCTGCGCTCAGTGTCCTCACAGATGCAGTAGCAGATGTAAACACCACCATTTTACCTGTGAATCGGACTTTGCAGAAGCTGCTCTGTGATAAAAGCTGCTATGCAATTACAGTGGGAGCCACCATGACCTTCATAGCTGGAGTTTATCAGGTAAGAGGAGGTGGACAAAGAGGTATGCTGTGGAAATAGTTTTAATTCTTCTTTAGGTGATTGTCCACATGAACAGCCTGCTGGGCTTGCATGTGTCCTCAGTCTCCCAGGGGAGCAGACACAGAGAGGACTGGAGGTCTCCAGTTATTGTGGTGCAAGAAACTCCCCTGTGTCCTCTCCTTTTTTTACTCGCGTTTTGTGCTTGCATTGCTGTTCTGTTGGGGACTGTAAGGACCTGCACATAACCACCTGCTGCTCTCACACAAACTGCTCACCATCTTCCTCGCTGTGGCTTGAAGCTTTTTTTTTTTTTTTTGCTGGCTTATAGCTTAGGCCTCCATTTCTCTGTGCCAAAACACGGTGTGTCAGCTTTTAATTCCAGGCTTCAGTTATTTGCCTTTTATCGAAAAAGAATCCAGACAGTAAAAGTCTCTGCAGTTACCTTTTGTTTGTCACTGTGCTTGTAAAACTTTGCTGTTTGCCCATTCAAAGCCAAAACAGTGTCACTGGATGAAAAGGGTACTGTTGAGATGATAAAATTTATTTGAAATAAAACTTTTACTTGTTAATCTATTAAAATAAATGACTCAGCAATATTTTACCACTCCATCTCTACTTCCTAGAATTCCCTGCTTGCTGAAGTTAAGGCAGATATCTTTGGTTTTGGACTGTCATGCATTAACCAGAATGGATTTAGTTTTAACAGTACTACAGAGCTGTGGTATTTCAGGTTTGTGAGTTCACATTCATTTGTTCTTACAGTGACTTCCGGGGTGATAGCTAATTAGACTGTACAGGAGCAGAAAAGGCAACACCTGTGATACTCTAAAACACTGATTTTTAGACACAACCTGGCACATTTTTCTTGTACTGCAAGTTAGTGTTGAGTAGTTTCAGAAGTGTTCTGGGACTCCTGAGGTACTCTGGATTTTGTTTTTCATCACGGTAGGATGGATGCAGTTGTGGAGTTGTGAATTGTGCTTAACATTCTTTACAAGTACAATTAAGTTTCTTTATGTGACGAAGTTGGATGACTTTAGTCCCTCTGAATGTTAGGCATGTTGCTGTCTCTCTGCCTGCTAACCAATAGGCCTTCACACCCTCAAATATTTTTATTATTAGAAGCTCGAACTAAAATCACATATTCTTTGTGTCAGAAACCTTAAAATCAAATGGCAAAAAGCAAGCCCACTCACACCAGTTGCCTACAGCATAACTAGGTAAGGTAATTATTGCCAGTGTTTTCCAGTTAGAAAAACCTTGAATTAACTTAATTATGAAGGCTGTGAGGGAGCCTTTTTTACAGCTTGGATCTGAGCCGATGTCCAGTCAGTCCAGGTCCCAAACCTGCCTTCGCTTCAGTAATGCTTTGTGGTTCTTACAAAGTTTCCAGCCATGATCCTAGCCTTCTTTATTTTACCTTAGCTACCTAATAGGATATATCAAATTGACACTACTTAAAGTTTAATACCTGCAAGTTCTGGCCTGCAGTCTTCAGGTAACAGTGCAGACATCCCTGTTGGCCAGCACAGGGAATTAAAGGGTCTAGCAAACTGCTGTGTGAAGGTCCATGCTTCATTTGGCATGAAGGTTGATGGGGGAGGAAGGGACGTTTACCGGGTGCGAAGATGCATGTGTAGGGTAGGTATCCGTAAAACCAGTCATTCCCATGAGAGAGCACCAAGGACTTGTCTATCCAACTAGCATTAATAAAAAAGAATGACAAGGCACTTCAAAAATTTATCTCTTTTTATATAATATGCATCACAAGAGTTTGCAGCTCATAACTTTCTGAATCGGATGCACCAAACTTTATGCAGTGCAGAGGACAGCTGTTTTGTCATAATCTATATTTTTATTGCAGATTGTGAGCTCCAGTGTAAGACAAAGACAACAAAAAAGGTTCTGGATCCCTGCAAAGTTCATAGATTATAAGAACTTGTCAGAGAAATGGAAAAGTAGCCAGTATTCCAAATACTTTTTTTTTCCCCTGGCTTTCTTTGCCTGCTTGGGTAACTAGAAGTTCAACTGAACCAATGACCAAACAACAAACACAGGTTCAGAGTACGAAGACCCTCAGAAAAAGCCTGCTCTGTGTTAGAAGTGTGTTTTGTTTAAGTGCGGTGCACCAAGAATGGCTGAATGCTGGAGACTGTTTTCTCCATGCTCAGACCATGCCTTGTCCTCCAGGGCATTGCACAATGGTTTGTTTTTTTTTTAATCCCACCTTCCTTCCTCCAGAGCCCCACAGTGATGACATGTAAGATCTGTGTCCTAATCTGTTGTGTGTGGTTGATTCCTTCCAGGTGGCCATGGGTTTCTTTCAAGTGGGCTTCATCTCAGTGTACCTCTCCGATTCATTGCTGAGTGGATTTGTCACGGGTGCCTCTTTTACCATCCTGACCTCACAAGCCAAGTATCTCCTGGGCCTAGACATTCCACGGAGCAGTGGCATCTGTTCCCTCATAACCACGTGGATAAACATCTTCAGAAATATACACAAGACCAACATCTGTGATCTCATCACCAGCTTCTTGTGCTTTCTTGTACTTATCCCAGCCAAAGAGCTTAATGAACACTTTAAATCCAGGCTCAAGGCTCCAATACCAGTTGAACTATTCGTGGTTGTGGCAGCTACTCTGGCATCTCACTTTGGGAAGCTGAGAGAGACTTATGGCTCAAGTGTTGCTGGACACATCCCAACTGGGTTTCTGCCACCCCGCCCACCAGACTGGAACCTGGTTCCTAATGTGGCTTTGGATGCTATTCCCATAGCTATTATTGGCTTTGCCATCACTGTCTCCCTCTCAGAGATGTTTGCCAAGAAGCATGGTTACTCTGTGAAGGCCAACCAGGAAATGTATGCCATTGGTTTCTGCAACATCATTCCCTCTTTCTTCCATTGCTTCACAACAAGTGCAGCTCTTGCCAAGACTCTTGTCAAAGAGTCCACAGGCTGTAGGACACAAATGTCCGGCATGGTGACTAGTTTCGTAATCCTGTTAGTCCTCCTGGTGATTGCTCCTTTATTTTATTCCCTTCAGAAATGTGTCCTCGCTGTCATAACCATTGTAAACCTCAGAGGAGCCCTGCGGAAGTTCAAGGACCTGCCAAAAATGTGGCATTTGAGCAGAGTGGACACAGTGATCTGGTTAGTTACTATGGCAGCCTCAGCACTCATCAGTACTGAGATTGGTCTTTTGGTTGGTGTTTGCTTCTCTATGCTCTGCGTCATCTTCCGAACTCAGAGACCAGAGGCACCGCTGCTTGGCTGGGTGGCAGAGTCTGAGACATATGAATCCCTGTCTGCTTACAAGAACTTGCAAACCAAGCCAGGAGTCATGGTGTTCCGTTTCGAAGCACCCCTCTACTACATCAACAAAGAGTGCTTTAAATCCATCCTGTACAAGCAAACTGGGGTCAACCCAGTCTGGGTGAAGGCAGCAAAGAAAAAGGCAGAAAAAAGAATGCTTAAAGAGAAAGAGTTGGATTCTGGTGGCATCTCCATGGAGTTTGCCTCTGAACCTCTGGGGTTCCACACAATAGTGATTGACTGTTGTGCAATACAGTTTCTGGACACGGCAGGAATACGTACGCTCAAAGAGGTCTGCAAAGACTACGGGGAGATCAATGTCCAGGTGCTGCTGGCCCAGTGCAATCCTTCCGTGAGGAGCTCCCTGATCCGAGGAGAATTCTTTAAAGAGGGGGAGGACCGCCTTCTCTTCCACAGTGTGCACCAGGCTGTGGACTTTGCATTGGGTGCACGGGGGCGCAGTGGGACCAGTGCTTCTAAGAACTAGCTGTGAAAAGGCAGCAAGCTGGAACAAAGCCTGGCAAAAATGGCCGTGGGTCTGTATGTCTATGCAATATATATGCACTCAGATAAAAAGGGCACGGTTGTTGTTAACACACTGGTTACTATGCAGTCTGTTTTGATGCTTTATATTTGCCTGCTGGGTATAGTGATTCAGTAGGTGGTACTGAATGAAGGCAGTTCTTGAATATGGCCAATCTGTGAATGTAAAAGTTTTCATATGGTTGTTCATCTCATTTCTTTTCTGTATTGATCTTTCCATGTCTCAGTTCACCTCTGAGTTTTGATCGTAGCATTGAAGTCTTTATTGCAACCCTGTTTTTATGGGTGGGATAGGATTTTGAAGTAGTCAAGGCATCCTATCCAGCTGAATAATAGGAGGCAACTAATTTCCCTCATTCTGGCATTGCTTTTTCCGTATCACCACACCCTTATATTTTCTAAGGAATGACTGAAGGGGATTGTTTGCTTTGGTCTTCACTGTGAAGTGATTGGTTAGTGATTTTTGTAACCTCCCTGAATTTGAGACAGATAAATAAAATCTAAACCTGCATGAAAAGGTCATAATGAATAGCTTCTAACCACCTGTCCCATCCAGAGGCTTCGAAATTGTCTCCTCAGAGCCTACTGCAGCCAGGCAGTGGGGGCATGATTATCTCATTTCTGTATGGGCCTTTACATGCCAGGAAAGTTTGCCTCTTTACCTTGAATTTCTTTGGATAATCTGAAATTACTTTAATTCAGAGGTGACTGTTTAGAAGTCTGATTCAAGCTTATGGTCAGTCATTTACTTTCCTAATATTTAGGAGCTCTTTAGAATTGTGGACATTAGATATGGAAAATCTATAATTCTTGAGTTTCAATAAAAAACAATCCCTTACAGCCAGTTTTATATGCCAGTCAGACAGAATCACAGGCAGCAAAATGAAAAGGGCTAAGTAGATTATCCAGCATCTGTCCAAATTGTCCATGTCAGACAGACTTCATGTGTGAATGCAGGTTTTATTGATAAGCCATTTACGCATGCTCTGTTATGGGCCAAGAAATACAGCCATTAGAAAAGGAGCCAGAGAGAATGCTGCTGAATGTTATTTCACCATGTTAATGTAAGTAAAACTTTGTACTTTAAATTTAAATTGTGCAGGACAGTGAAGAGTGTCTGCTTTTCATGCTAAAATACAAGCAGTGGGTAGGAAGAGGTTCTCTTTTCATACAGCAATAGAATGCAATTATGAAGGTAAAATTGAGAGATTAATAGTTTCTACTCAGTACCAGCTATACATGGTGCATGGTACATCCTTGGAAGATGGTGGCTTCTCCCAGGGGAGTTTATAGTCTGAATTGCAGGTTCTTCACGGCTTTTAAAAGGGAAATGGTGGTGTATACAGACAATGTTCTCATCTTTCATCATTCAAAAGTAGTGAATCAGGAGTCAAAAAAGGAATAAGTGCAATATGAATCATGAAGTATTTTCTAGATAGAAGTATATTTTGAGTTGAGGATTTTTTTTTCCTTCTGAGCTAGGGCCAGTAACTATTCCCTCCTTTCTATGAAAGCTGAAATGTCACGTATCACTTCTCAGTTCACTCTAGGAGCTGGGACCTCAAGAGAAGGGACTAATAGCAGAAAGATTAATCCCTGGACCTGGCAGCCTTTATATGTTAACTGAACTTACTGTATTTTTTAGGGCATCATAGCAGCACATAGAAATACTGGGGGAGGCAGGGGGTGGCTGTAGCATATATTAAAAATATATATTGAAAAGGAGCACATAGCTGAGGTCTGTGCATTTTGTGTTCTGGACCTGGTGTTGTTAAGGAAGGAGGTCTCCAAGTATCAGAGAGAAAATGCTAAAGCTTCTGCAGTATTCAAAAACCACAGATATTTTTCTTTCTCAGCCTTAAGGCGTGCTTATACAAGGAGGTGAATCCCAAATAGCTACTGCGGAATTTTTTATTTTCTGCAGTAACCTCAGGCGTGAACTTCTTTATTCTGGGCTAAGAATCCCTTATGCAGTTTGGATAATTATAATTACTGAATTGGCATTACCAGAGTGAATTAGCCTAAGCCGTATAAAAGCTGTGAGTGGGGTTAACACCTACGCAGGGAGTGAATGCAGGATGGAAATTGTTTTAATTCCTCACCATACCTGCTTTGTGTTGACCTGCGGCAGGTCCCGCAGCTGGGTGCCAGCTTGGGAAGGCTTGTCACCACAGGGGTTTGTGGCCTGAGGGCTGGGTGGTGGTGGGGAGCAGTGCAGACCCTTGATAACATTTTTAAGTGCTGATTTTAGGTAATATTTTTTCAAGAGAGCAGAAGAGTGCTAGAAGCAGTGCCTTCTCAAAACTCTGTTAAAAAATTACAGCACAGTAAGCAGTGTGCCTTGTTATTGCAAATGTTCCTCCCTACCCCCAGCTACTGTTCTTGCCCCCATGCCCCACAGGGCAGCTGAGAGGGAGAGGAGGAACGAGCAGCCGGCCAGGAGGCTTCCTCTAAGGTAGGTCAGCCACGAGTGGGATAGAAGTGAAGTAGAAATCTGAGTGATTCTTTCCTCTTTACACTCACAGCTTCTCTTTTCCTGTGCTCTTTCCTTGCTGCCTGGGTGGAGTTTTTTTTGACCTGTGACCATGCATAGGTCAGTGTAGCCAAATTCTAACTGAGAAAGGGAATATAGTAATTATTTATTAAAAGAATTTTTTTCAAATCCATTTCTACCTGTGCCAGGAAGGGAGGTATATAGCAACATTACTTCCAAGAAGTATACGCTTTCCACAGCTAGCAGGATGCATATTTGTAGCTCCTGGGTATTTGTTCACATAAAAGCATAATAAAACAGCCATAAACTGATTTTCAAAGAATTAATTTCTAGATTACAGCTAAAACATATACTGGAGTGATTTATGTTTAGCTGGTGCACATCGTATTTGGCTTCAGTGCTGTTTGTGCAGTCACGACTGGCAAATGGCCTACAAATTCCATTGCAAACAAAATGCAAGAAACTTCATTAAAATGCAACGGCAAAAGCAGCCAGCCGACTGAAAGAACAACTTTTAATGTTCTTATTTAAGATAAGGTCCAGAGGTCATGCTATTAATAAGTCTATATTAGTGCACACAGCCTTGGTTAAAAGGGAAGAGAGATAAATGCCATTTGCCAGAGTTCAGTATAATAGAGAGTCCTTTGGAATTAACTGAAGATAAGAGTTTATCGTGGTTGGAATTTCTTAAAGCAGTGGGTTTTCAGCCATTTTCCTTTTAGGCCTAGAATATTTAACAGAGACATGAATCTGATTTAAGCCTAGTAGCAAGAAGCGCACTGTGCTTGAGTATGTTTATGGACCCTTAGAAGTAATCCAATTTTACCCTTAGGAATCAGGGACCGCTGATTCAAAACTGTTGCCCTAAGGAATTTGTTTTATAAAGGAATTTAATTTGTGTGTGTGTGTGTACATGCATATATATATATATATATATATATATATATACACACACCCCTTTTGCTGCTCTCTGCTGGATGCAGCAGCTGTGTATATCCAGTTATGCTTTTGTGATACTCCTGTTTCTGTCCTGGAAAGGGCTTTTTTGCCTTCTGCTGGTTTAAATGAACAGTGGAATGCATATATGAGATTTTGTGAGGGGAGATCTGCCGTACCTGCTGCCTTCTAGCTCTGTCTTTTCCCTGCCTCACAGCTTAATTTGTAATCTTGTAGGAAGAGGGAATCTAAGAACAATTGTTCTTGGATTTATGGATCTGTCCACAACAGGGATGTTCATCCCAGGTGCAGCCTCCAGAACCCCAGGCCAGACTGGAAGATGGTATAAATCAGTTGATCTTCATTCCCAAAAGTACTAATCAGCAATTATCAGTCTAAATGAAGAATTAAGAGATCATTAGCGCATTCATTAATGGCAACAACATGGCATTATGGAAATTAACACTCAGTCTCAGCTGTATTAAAGACTCCTGGAAATGTCTTTAGCAGTCTCCTGCTAAATGTCAGGCTCTCTTTTTACGTTTATTGCTGCTATGGGTAGTAGTGTCAGTTCCTCCTATCGTGGCAATTGCACTAATAAATGTTTCACTTCTGTGAATCTTTTTACATGGAAACAATTTTCAGTCCACTTCATGAAACAGAGAAAGGTACTGCAGTGAGGTACGTGGTGCTTATTTTTTTGGGTTTATAATGACAGTGCCGGCCTTAGTCGCGTGCGATTCAGTGATCCTGCTTTCCTGGTAAACCATTGCAGCTCCATCTGCTCCTCCCTAATTCACTGCGAGACCCACCTCCTTGACTTCTGGCTATGTTTTGCTGTAAGACATTGCATAGTATTGACTGTAAACAGAAGAATCACCGCCTTTGTGTATGTTGCTGTTATGTGTGACCTGCTACACGGTTTTCATGACAGATCTTTTGATAAGGCTGAAGCTCCTGAACACCGAGTGTAAAACAACCCCAAACCCACCAGTCCCCTGGCGGCTGGGAGAAAGGGGGCTGCGGGGGGAGCATCGCTGTGTGTGTCCCCTCACGAGGATACTGGAGCCTTAGCCCAGGGTGGAGCTGTGCGAGGGTCTACATAGATGCAGGGGTAATGGTGATGCCTGGGAACAACAGACTGACCTGGAGGTATCATTATTACCAGGCTACTGCTGCCCTGTTACGCAGCCGTGTGCTTTTCTCCATAACGAGTGTAGTAGTAACACAGGACCTAGCTCCTGCTCAGTGCTGCTGCAAGGGGTCACTGTCCTGAACTACATGTAGAAGGGATTTCTGGTTTTATGCTCATTTATTTTTATCTAATTTTAATCTACGTCTGCATATGGCTTTCCCAGCCAGGGAAGCTCTGCGCTCCTTCCCTGTCGGGCAGCAGCAGTGAACGGGAAGGTGCTCTCTCCTGGGAAGAAGCACAGCCATTCCTTCATCTCCACTTGCTTCTGCTGCCTGTGCCAAGAGGCATTAAAATCCCCTGCTGATGGGTCTGAAGTGCAGAGGTGAGGTGTTGCAGGCAGGAAAGCATCCTGGCTGCTGCTCCAGAGTTTTAAGCCGGTTGATAGCCAGCTGCCTCCCACAGCCATGTGCTGAGGTCAGCCGTGAGCTCTGCTGGTGCCAGGTCCTAGATCTAGGTCTTACCTGGTGAGGTCCAGTGCTTCTGTGGCCAATCCTCTGTTGAGAAGACCAGCAACCCTGCACATCTCCTTGGCTCTGCTTCCTTGAATCCTTCACCCAAGGGCTATGCTAACTCGCTGTCCCCCACTGCTCTCATCTCCAGTGCTGGCAGTGCTAAGAGCTTTTAAGCAGGTCAAAGTCATGCCATGTGTCTCCATTCCAGAAACGGTGCAGGAACACCCATGCTGGTCCTGGAGCTGGGCACACAGGCAGGCACAGGGCTCACCTGGGCTTGGCTCTGTGACCTCCTTGTTTCTGGAGCACGGCTGGGCTGGAGGAGGCTGCTGATCCAGAATCATAGAATCATAGAAACTGGAACAAGAGGAAACCCTTTGAGTTGAGGGTGAAACTCTTCAGGCAAATTTTTTTTTCAGGGCATTATCTTTTGTTATGGGTTTTTATCATGTGCTTCGGAAAGGTGATTAAATGATGGAGATGACTTACATTTTTTTTTTTTTTAAAGGTGTTTTTTTTTTTTTACTGACCTGGCTAAGCTAATGAAACTGATCCAGATAGCAGTCATCTGCTCATGCCATACAAAGTGCCTTGTATCTTTGTAGCTGTTCCTGCTTTGCTGACTCTCAGTGTAGGATACCCTTGTGAGACTTCAATATTGATGTGACTGCCCACACTGGAAGGGCTTTGCACTTCTGCTATGCTGGCGTAGGTAAAAGGAGCAATGTCTTTCTTTAGTGCAGACTTTGCACTGTGAATGACCTTGTTAAGTCCCAAGAATTACTTGCACTTGGTTCTTGTGTTTGGAAGCCTTTGTAGGATGAGCTGCTCATGTGAAAAAACTACCTGATCTTTACTATTTCAATCAAATTCCAGCTGAAGTGGAAATAATTCAGTCTCTTGCTTTTTCTTTTGTGATCATTATAATACTAAAAGTGAGCCCTCTGGTTAGGTGAAGTAGTGAATATTTAACATATATATATTTAGTTCGTAGTATAATTTGTACCTTTATATTTTATTTTCTAGAGATTATATAAGCTTAGGTATATTGCTGTTCTCTAATGTGCAAATACACAAAATATTACAACATTGGATGGAGATTCAAACATCCATTGAGTAACTTTACTGACAAAAATATTTTAATTCCAGCTCTCTTCTGGTCTGAAAGCACTTAGCTCTTAGTCCAGCTTCCAAATGATCTCAGGATGCCACAGGAAGATAGGAAGTGAACTGTTTTGCTGGACTTGGGTCCAAGTTTTTTATGTCTGATTTTTGACTTAAGGATGTAAATTTTATGTATATTTAAAATGCAGCTGAAACATGGTTAAAGAGAAGTAAAGCCTCACTTTTTCTGGTAAGACCAGGATGCTTTGGGTTCATCACCCTCTTGAGTCCCTGACCATCATCTCTGGTACCTAGGTATGTTCTGGGGTATGATTTTTAAAATTATTTTAAATTCAGAATAATTGTAGATATTTGTGACATAATGTTTTACTGAATAAACAAAATGGCAAATTTTGCCTAGTGTCGCTTTTTCAAGTTGGAGAATCAGTTTAACCAAACAAAATAGTTTATTTGAATAAATTGTCAAAAAGTTGTATACCATGTATAAAAGATCACCTTTTTACTGTGACTTATAGCTCATTTTTACTGCACAAATAATGTTTCCCCAGTTCAGTGGTGGAATCCAAGGTGCTGGGGAAGCGACTTGCTGGCATCAGTCCGTGCTGGATGGGTGTTCGCTGGCATGGACTTCACCTTGCGCCCAGCGTGGGGAGAGATGGGTTGCCATCAGCTCCTCATTGAGTGCTGTGCTCACCGACCAAACGTTTGTGATGAGAGCTGTATTTTGTCAGTCTGCCTGTTATGTCCTATGATCAGCTGTGGGATATATCCTCTGTATGTTGTTGACTCTCCTTTACACTGTCTCTGTCAGATCTGTATCAATTGTCATTTTTTAAAATGCTAATGTGCCTTATTGTCACTGTAGAAGATGTTAGCACAAGAATTTTCTGTCAAATATGGTCAAATCTTTGGGATTTCTTTATCACCATTAAAAGATTATATTTATATTTTTCTGTTGTCGGACAGATGCTTGATACCATAGATGATGCTGCAGCTATAAATTTTAAGAAGAAAAGCCACATGTTTGAGCAGTGAGTCCGCAGTCCCTGTTTCTCCCTGCTGTAAGGCACGGTGCGTACCCAGCTCTGTGCACTGTGCTCCCGCACTGGGTGGTACACATGTAGGCACGCGTGGAAGCCTCCTGCCAGCATAAACGAAGGCTCTGACTGGTGATACATGGCCAGCAGCAGGTTTGCTTTCCCCTCATTCTGCCTTCGGTGCTCTGTGCCTCCCGGCTGCAGTTTGGTGAATGGTGACGGTGATGTGCAATGTGCCGGTGAGCAGCACCCTCCTGTGGGCTGGTTCGATATTCCTAAAACGCAAGAAATTACAGATCTGGTCAGGTTTGGTGCTACTTGGATTTTGCAATATGTGTAGTTATAGCCCATGGTGCTGTATATTCAGCTTTAGAAAATTGCTGCAATATATTTCAGTGTTATTTGGCGTAACCGGTTACATGACTTGCTCAGGGCATGGCCAGCAAGAGTCAGAGCAAGAACTCTGGGTGCATTTCTGGGCAGTTCCTGTGAGCATTATCTCTGCATGTGCTTGAATTATGCACAAGATTTTGTTGATGCAGCATGGCTCAGCTTTTACCTGAGGATGCCTTTTGCCTTAGGAGACCTCGGTGCACATGCTGTATTTCTGTGTTGGTGCCAACAGAGTGGCAGAAGCACTCTATTACAGAGAATGCCAACAGGAGCTTTCTGCTCTCTTGAAAAGCACAGGACAGCCATTGCCACGAGCTGGGTAACTCCCAATTGCTGCTGATACAGAGCAGAGATAATGGGCTTCAATCAGCAGCACCCTTTACTGGTGCTACTCAAGGCTCTACCTTACCTGTGGACAGCTGTATTTCTCACCATAAGACCCGTCTGGCCTCTCTCCTGGGTCAGAGTCTGGTGGAGACTGCTTGGGAAAGG
The DNA here is from genome assembly GCA_011057875.1 of Pterocles orientalis. NCBI lineage: Eukaryota > Metazoa > Chordata > Aves > Pterocliformes > Pteroclidae > Pterocles > Pterocles orientalis. Next base: position 448,861 of record WKFP01014246.1, read on the forward strand.
TGTACTAGGGGTCCAGCCCATGCAGAGCCGTCCCAGCACGTGGAAAGCACCAGGTTAGAAATTTCCTGAATGCTTAAATATTTGTTAACAGCTTTTGCAGCCCTTGTCTGTGAAGCCTCCTAATCCCTTTTCCTGAGCCCTTTGTCTCCTACCACACCCTGTGCCAGTCTGTCCCACCATTTCTGCTGGGTGAAAAAGCTTCTCCTCCTGTTTAAAATCTAATAGCGGATCCAGTCTTGTCGTATGGGAGGTAGGTGGAGATGTGCTGTGATTTCTGGGCTTCTTACCCATCTGCTGGAGCATCTTTCTGTCCTGTGACCCTGCGATGTGACCTCTGTAGGGTCTCTCTCTGCTGCCACCCCAGGGCACGATGAGCTGGTGTGGGATGGCTGCTGGGAGAGCTCTGCTGGACACGGAGCCTGCTGTGCTGCGGTGGGTCAAGTCGTGCTAACTGCGAATGGGGTGACCCTGGGAGCCAGCCAACACCTACAGGGGGAAGCAGCATCCCACCAGTGCGGCCTCAGTGCTGGGGAAGGCTTGTAGGGAACACACACAGGTCAAGCCTGAAATGATGCCAAGTAGCCTGGGCGGAATGCCAGTTCAGTATGAAATAGAAATGTATATCCCCATTTTTATTCCACTGCATTCATCTGTAATCAATTTGTTCTGTTGACAAAGCCATTATAGCATGATCATTTGGAAATTATTAGCTTGATCATTTGGAAAAGGGTTGTAAGCACTGGACATTTATCATGCAGGGGAAAACATGAAAACAGCAACAAAGTGCTGAAAAAGTTGGTAAGGAATTATTTTCACCCTCCTTATGTGAATTGGGAATGCTCCCCAAGTCCTCTAGCTGATGTACTTGGAATTGCTCTTTTATTCCATCTTCTAGGAAGGGGTGTCAGTGCTGGGGGAAGGACTCGTAACGGGGTGTTAAGCAGGGTGGACCCAGCGCGCAGTGTCCTTGTAGGTGGACGTTTACGTGCGGTGTGTTACCTCTGCAGCCAAAGATGCTTTTCCACATCCTTTCAGATCTGCTACCCCAGCACTGAGACTTTCCAAGGACATATGCTCTGTCCTACATCTTTGAAAACACACTAAAAACCATTCCTTGCATGTCTGTCTTCATGGTTAATTGTTGGAAGCAAGCAATAGCTTAAGTAGATGCTCTTTATCAGTATTTATTTGTAGGGTCCTTGGTCCTTCTCAAACTTCAGAGTGGCGTGGCTGCGTTACCACGGGCAGTCACAGGGTGAGCAACACTTTTGGCTTCACAGTGTTTGTGTCTGGAGAGAACTTTATCTTTGCCTTGCAGGCTCTGCTCTGACCCCTGCACGTTAGTGTAAACTGCAAAATAACAGGAGGCTGCAAAAACTTTTATTTTCTGGGGTAAGCTAGTGTATTGTTTACACATTCTCTGCTGTTATCTCTTGCAGAAATGTGAATAATTACTTTCCAAGAAACCATCAGAGGTTCTGTTTGGCTTTTTTATCCTTTGGCACTTTTGTTGCCTTCTGGCATATCTCAGCAGTGGCAGCAGTTCTGGGCTTGTCTCCTTTTTCTTGTTTTTTCCTGGTGATGTTTTGCAGATGTCTACACCTTGAAAATTCATTTCCAAGTGGAACTAAACCAGCAGCCATCCAAAAAGACTGTCAAGTCCCAAATCTGAAGGGAAGGAAGGGTATCTCTCTTAGATAGCTGACACCATTACCTGGTTCACTTGCCTTTTTTATTTTATTTTATTTAAAGTTGCATGTGATTTAAGTAACTGTGGAGCAGTGGGCTGCAGCCATGTACTAAGCCAGACTGGTCCATTTATGGTGCCAAGACACGTAGGATGCTACTTGAGAGGCTTTCAGGAGCCAAATAGTTATAAGCCTATTTACAAGCCTTAAAGCAAATAAAAAAATCTTTGTGCAGTGCAGTTAGCTCTGTTGCAAAGAAAATCGGAGATTCCAGCTCGTCCTGTTAAACACAATCCATACATTGACACAGCAGCAGAAACTTGAATTCTCTACACTTACCCATTGCAAGATGCCTGGGTAACCAACATGGACCCAGACAATTTCATGATTTTTTTCTACTCTAAGGCAGAAAACCAAAAAAGCTCACTGCTGCTTTTTCCTTGTACCTGGAGCTTGGTTTTCCACGGCTCTGTTTCTAGCAGGCTGCAATGGCTGTTGCATAGATGGATGTTACATTGCTCACATACCATGCTGTAAATGAAGAATTTGGATTTTGTGCTTTCCGCTTGTCTTAAAAACAGAGGGTGCCATGTTACTGGCAGGTGATGTGCTGTCTACTCTTGCATTGTTTAAGATAATGCCATCTGTCCAACCCAGCCATGCCCAGGATGGAGCTAACCAGCCAAGGGAGTTTATAGTGGCAATAAAGAACAACCCTTGAAGATGCATTTGAAAACAAGCAAACTGCAGCAGTTAGCTGTAGTGACCTTGCATTTGGAAGGCAGCGCAGCCTTAGCTATCTCAAAGTCACATAAAGTTCCGTTGTGGGTTTCTTTTTTTAAGCTATCTGCAGCACGTTTTCTAGAGCAAATGTGAAGTGTTTGCAGTTTCCGCCCTTACTTCACCTCACGCAGTAAGTGATTTCAGAGATGTACACAGCGTTCAGTGTCACCAAGTATGTTCTCGGACCCTCTCTGTCAGGACAGAGCACGTAAAACAGCTTCTCAGTGCCCATAGCTGGAATTTCCAGAGCAGATTGGACCGCGCAGAAGCTGCCCTGGCATGAAGGCTCGCTGTTTCGGGGAAGACAGCACAGAGAACCGAACAGATGGGGAAGCCAGCTGGGACAAGGAGCTCAAGAACATAATTGCAGAGAAATTGCAAGGAATATTTTAAAGTCAAGTATACAAAAGCAACTGGGAATTTGCACAACACAAAAAAAAATGTAGGTAAGGCTTCAGACTTAATGGAAGGGATAATCAGATTTCCAAAGGATGGCAGGGGAGACACGGAGAAAGAGGCAATGGAAAACCGAACTGCTCACCAAAACCTATGCCTGTGAGAGACAAAAGAACATGGCTTTGTCAATACTTACCAAGCTATGTCAGGTGGTAAAGGAAATCATAACAAACAAAAGAGTTCCAGTATATATCAGTGAAGATGGAAATGGAAGGAAAAGCAGCAATGGGCAGTGAAGGCAGGGTGGAGGTTAAAGGTACCTGGATACTCTCACAAATGGAAAAACAGCCTTGTCCTACCTTCATGGTGGACAGATCAGAGATCTATATGTGGAAATGAATGCTTCCTAAATAAGATAAAACCCCAAAGATGTATTGTGCTTAGATACGTTTTATCCCAGCCAACAAGCCCACTTAAAAGACCAGCCTGGCCAGCTCCCCAGTGACTGACTCACCAGTTCTTCAGTGGTTGAATTTCAAGACGAAGGAATCCTACAGAAAATGGAAATTTGGGTCATTTGCTAAGGAAGAAGGTGGAAAAGGAAAATGAGTGAGTAGAGACAACATCAGACAGGCCAAGACACAAAATGAACTATAACTACGAAGGATTATAAATCACATGAAGGGATCATGTTTTAAGGACAAGAGGAGCAACAAGGCTCAGGAAAGATACAGCCCATTAGTGAAAGAAGGGGAAGGGAGAGGGGAGCTGTCAACAGATGTACCTGGAAATACATGAGCTGTGGAAGAATAGCAGAGGAAAAATAATTCATATAAATAGATAAATACATGGAGCAGCTGTCTCCCCTGCCATGTGCTCTCATTTTTTCGTGCTGCCAGAGAGAACCAATGTTTCTTATTTATTTACTTCTAATTACTGAGATACAGACTTCCACTGATGAGATAAATGTAACTCAGGATGCTCATCTTCCCCTCCTCTTCCTTCAGGGTGTCTCCCTAGCTTCTGAATCAAAGCCTTGTGAAAACACCATCTCTCCATACCCTACACCATCTCTCCAAAGGCTGTGGGCTCTCAGCCCCCTTCCCAAGCCCAGAACACAGTCAGTGCCAGGAGCAGAGGCAGGGACCAAGCTACATGACTGCCAGGCATTTGTCCTGCTCTATGGGGCAATGGCACATCCAGGAAAGTCTTAGAGACTAGGTCAATGGAAAAGAGAGAGTGGAGAATGAAGCGAGTGGGAGTGTGTGCTGAGAGGTCTGATGTAGTTTGTTGGCACGGATCACAAGGGCAGAACAGTTACAGCTGGTATTTTTGAGGCTGCTATTTCAATTCAGGATGATGAGACATTACCTTTTTTCCTGGCCATTAATGCAATTATTCACCTTTACCTACAAAGGAAATGCAAACCTGCACTTTACTGAATTGTGCTTACTTCTGCAAAGCAAAATCCCTTGTTACTTTTGCTGTGGTCTCTAAAAGGCGTGTGCAAAATGTGGATTGTGCAGATTTGACACATTGCATTCTTCTGTCTTCCTAGAAATAACCTGTGTCATCGCACCTTTGCTGTCTGTGCAGATGAAAACCTGGGAGGAGAAGCTCGGCAGGATTCGGGCAGTGATGCTCTCTCAGTTCAGGGAGGGGCAGAGCAATAGCACACGCAGGAAGATTTATTTACATCATTCCTGTTGTTTGGCAAACACATCTCCGGATACCAGCAATACTGTTATCTGGCAAGAGCACTTCTCTAAAGCCCTTCAATCATCCTTAATGGCCAGAGCAAGTTTTAATCAAAAATACTTTTCCAGAACAATGTTTGTTTTCACAATACAGCTCTGCTTGGCCGGCTGCACCATCTTCATGGGCTGGAGTGAGATAAAAGGGCCAGTTGCTTGGCTGGTAACCCACATCTCTTCTCAAGGGAAGCAGCGCATGGTCCAGAGGAAGGCAAAGGGAACAGATTTGCAGTTGTTAGCCCTGTACTTTCTCTGTTTAGTGTGTGCTGCGAGGTGAGGAGACAGGTCTGTCTGCCGGGGAGAAGCTCCCTGTAGTAAGAAAACACCCAGTGTATTTCCCCACAGCCACAGGTAAGAGATTTGGGTTGGGACCAGTGATGTGAAACGAATCCGCAGGGCAGGGGAATGGGATTTCTTATTGTCCCAGTTCAGCTGCTGAACTGCAGCCACCCTGGGTCTCATCTCAGGAGAATTTATCTGTGTGTGTATTGTTAAATTTTAATAAAAACGTAAGTTCTGTTGCAGCTGCATTTACACTGAAAAACTTGGAGCAGCTCTGGAAAGTGTGTGTGTTACTTAACCAGACTGGGAAGACCTGGATGCTTTTTTTTTTTGGGCCTGTTTGATGCAAGCCAGCAATGTAACTTAAAATTTTGAAATTATAAAGGAAAAATTATTTTGCAAATTACCTCCCTTACCCACCTGTTACATCCCTAAAGCATCACTTGGAATATCTCAATATTTTGAAAATAGCTTCCTGAAGAAGTTTCAATTTCAATGAAATAATATTGTCTGATCATACCCCATCTCGCTGCTCTGTTTTGGAAAAAGAGGTGTGCTAGGAAGGAGCACAGGGGTCTCTGTAGCTCTGTCCCTGATGTGGACATCTGTGCCAGCGTGAATGCTATTTAAACCATGGTCTCGGGGTTGTGGTTAATCAGGTCCATAAGTGAACACAAGCAAATCAACAGGCACCACGGGAAGGTTTGATTTTTCTGAGATTATTTTCCTTCATTTATTTATCTATGCAATCTGCATGAGCCCTGGAGCTAAGCAAAGCACATGCTGTATATGACTTCAATGCCTCACAGCTGCCTGTTCTCCTGCTGTAGCTCTCCCAGTGCAATGGAGGACACGTCAAGCCAGAAGTCAGGACAGGGCAAAGACGTCCTGAGCTCCCTCGCACCAGGAGAGAGTCCTGCCAGCTTCAGACGTGTCAAATTGGAGGAGTATGAGCCCGTAGGCTTCAACGCCAAGGATCTCATCCTAAAGAAAGCCAGAGAGCTCTGCACATGCAATCTTCAAACCATTGTCACCTTCTTCTGCCGGCTGTTCCCAGTGCTGGAGTGGCTTCCCCGTTACAACGTCAAGACGCAGTTGCTTGGCGATGTCATATCTGGGCTCCTGGTGGGGGTGGTTGCCATCCCTCAGTCCATCTCCTACTCCCTCTTAGCTAGCCAGGATCCCATCTATGGAATCTACACCAACTTCTTCTGCAATATCATCTATGTCGCTATGGCCACTTCACGCCATAACTCTGTGGGCTCCTTCGGCGTGCTGTGCCTGATGATCGGGCAGTCTGTGAACCGGCACCTCCAGCTAGCAGGGTACAGCGATGACAGCACAGGCTCTTCGCTGGTGGGCAACTCTACCTCCTCCAGTAACGGGACGGGTGGCTGCGACAGGAGCTGCTATGCCATCACTGTGGCCCTTTCCTTAAGCTTTCTGGTCGGGCTTTACCAGGTACAAATGTTCACTGTTGTGCTGTTTCCTGTCTCTCCTTTTCCTGCTGGTAACTTCTCTGAGCTAAAGATCTCTAAGCTCCAGTTTTGGTTCAGACTTAAAAGTCATGAGAAACTTTTCCTGATGTGAGTAGACCCCGACACCCTTGAATAAAATGTCATGATTTAGAAACCCCCAAACATAGCTGAATGTGGGGTTTTGTTTCCCCCATGTGATAGGCCATGTCCTTGGATGTGTCTGAAACATCAGGATCAGACACAGCACAAGAGGAGAAGGAACTGTGAACGATCTGGAGCTGGGCTGGCTCCCGGTACAGGTTAGGGCAGGTCTGGGGCTGGCAAGAACAGTCCTTGAGGACCCTGCCATCAGCAGGGGCTCCTTCAAAGGCCATGTCCCCACTGCCTGGTCCTAGCTGTCACTGAACAGCTTCAGGCTCTTTCCCTGGGACAACACAAATTCAGTGTGTCACACTGGTTTTATTCCACTGGGTGATATTTGCGGGTGCTTTGATGTGGCTGCTGCCTTTAATTCCAGCGTGAACCATGTGCCCTTATTGCTTGTAAGGAGACAGTGACAGGGACCTTGTAGACTTCTTCGTATGGCATCTCTAGCCACAGACGAGTGTTACAGACGAGTGTTACAGGTAGGTCTCTTTAGTTCTTCCTGCCCCAGAGTAACTGCTGAAGACAAAGTCCTCTGCCTCACTGGATGCTCAGCAGAGTAGCCAGAGCTGCTAAAGCAGAAGCAAACTGATATAAATTGCCAGCCACCTCTACCAGCCCTCCTCATCCATGCTAAAAGTATGGCTGGCTTGCTTTTCAGATCCTCCTGGGGGTTTTACAGCTGGGCTTTGTGGCTGTCTACCTGTCAGAACCTCTACTCAGCGGCTTTGTGACTGGCTCCAGCCTCACCATTCTCACCTCCCAGATGAAGTATCTCCTGGGACTGAAAATCCCTCGTCACGAAGGGGTGGGGTCCTTCATCCTGACGTGGATTGACCTTTTCAGATACATCCAGAACACCAACATCTGTGACCTTGTTACCAGTCTGGTTTCTTTGGCCATCATAGTGCCTGTCAAAGAGCTCAATGACCGGTATAAGGAGAAGATGAAGGCACCATTCCCCATAGAGCTGCTGGTGGTGATTGTAGCCACGGTAATATCACACTACTGTAACTTTGAGGAGCGGTACAAGTCTGCTGTTTGTGGAGATATCCCCACTGGTTTCAGGAAACCCACTCTACCAGATATAAACCTGTTTTCCAGCCTGGCAGTTGATGCTCTGCCCATTGCTATTATTGGCTTTGCCATGACCGTCTCCCTGGCAGAAATCTTTGGCAAAAAGCATGGCTACGCTGTCCGTGCCAACCAAGAGATGATTGCCATTGGCATGTGCAACCTCATCCCTTCTTTCTTCTACAGCTTTGCCAGCTCTGCGGCCCTGACCAAGACTCTGTTGAAGGAGTCCACAGGGACCCAGACCCAGGTCTCTGGCCTGGTCACCTCCCTGGTGCTGCTGCTGGTGCTGCTGTGGATCGCCCCACTCTTCTACTCACTGCAGACTTCCATCCTGGGTGTGGTCACCATCGTCAACCTGCGGGGGGGCCTGAGGAAATTCTGTGACATCCCCCGCATGTGGCAGATCAGCAAGCTGGACACTGTGGTGTGGTGGACAACCATGCTGTGCTCAACGCTGATCACCACAGAGATCGGGCTCCTCGTGGGCGTTTGCTTCGCTCTGCTCTGCATCATCTTCCGCACGCAGAGACCCAGGGCCACGCTCCTGGGCAAGGTCGGCGACACGGAAATCTATGAGGACCAGTCTACTTACAAGCAGCTCAGCAGTATTGCCAACATCAAGATCTTCCGCTTTGAGTCATCCCTCTACTATGCCAACAAGGACTATTTCAAGACTGCTCTCTATCGGAAAACAGGGGTAAATCCTGTCCTGCTGGCTGCTAAGTACCAAAAGGTGGAGGCCCAGGCAAATGTAGACAAAGGCAACAGCAAGAGTTTTTTTGGCACTAGGTTAGGCTGCCTGAAACCTGCCAAGAAAAGGGCCAAGAGGTCTCCAGCAGATACCCATCTTCCCTCCGTAGATATTCACACCTTAATTCTTGACTGCGGGGCAATGCAGTTTATAGACACTGCGGGTCTCTCTGCGCTAAAGGAGATACGCCATGACTACAAGGAGATTGGTGTCCAGTTGCTCCTGGCCAACTGCAACCCTTCCATCCGCCACCGGCTCCGGGAGGGAGGCTGGGCTGGCACGACGGGCAGCGGCGGGGAGCTGGCTTTCCACAGCGTCCACGATGCAGTGCAGTCTGCTAAGCAGTGGTTCCATGCGCAGCAGGAGGAGAGCAAGGAGAGGAAGGATCTGCTCCTGGACCCTGAAGAACTGAGCTTCCACGCGTCTTTGTAGACCTGTGTGTGAGGAATGATTTCTGAAGGGGATGGGCTGGGTATGTATGTGAGAGCAGTTTTAATCTTTGTGCAGCCAGAGCATAAAAAAAAAAACCCAAAAAAACCCAAACCTTTGATGATCTGTCAGCAGCAGGCCTGGGGCAGGATGGGGGAAGGTGTGGGTTTCAGGAGAGGTGCCAACAGGTAAATAATCTGAGAGGCAATTCAAGGTTTTTCGTGTCGGTAAAGAGCCTGGATAGCTCCTAACCCTCCTCCTTTTTGGAAGGGGCTGTGGAGGGAGGAGACGCCGTGCAGGGAGAGGGGACGCCGGACTACCACCACCACCACCTTCCATCCCAGCGCCTCTCCCCCACCGCTACCCCCCGTCCCGAGTGAAACACCCGCGGGGGGACCCACCAGCCCGGCCCCCTGCCCGCTCCGCGCGGACGTGTCCCGCGTGGGCACTGGGGGGCACGCGCGAGCCACACTGCGCGCCCCGAGCCGGGCTCTGCGCCCCCCGCCCCCCCAATCCCCGGTGGCGGCCCCGGCGGGAGGCGCCGCGCTGCTCGGCCCCTGGAGCTGCGCAGCCCGCGGCGCGGGGGGAGCGGGCTTGTGGGTGCCGTGTGGGACCCCTCGGCGTTCCCCCGGGTGGGGCGCGGCTGCCAGGGTGTGCCAAAGCGGGAGGAGAGCCGGAGCCACCTCGTGTCCCCCACACCGGTGACATTCCGAAGCGGCCCGGGCCCTACAGTGGCGGTAAGGGACAGCAGCGTGGGACACCCCGGTCCTTCTGTGTCACACGTGCTGCCGCAGTCCCCGGGGCAGCAACAGGTACCACTCGCTGCTGCCCGGCAATTGCAGGAGGAGGTTTTGCAGGGGTGGTGTCCCCAGGGGTCTGTGAGTGACCCACCCTTTGTGCCTGCAAATCCCATTCCCGGTGGCACCCTGGCAGTAACCACCATCTGACTGCTGTTGGGGGAGAGGGAGGGTTGGGATGGGACACGAAGGCCAAGGAGAGAGGAGCTGTAGGCAGGGTCTGCCGTCTGCTCCTCCGAGGAGCCCTGGTGATGCTCCCCACGGGGAGGCACGGCCCCAGCCTCCACGGCCAGGCGGGAAGGTAAGCAGCTCCCCTGCACTGTTCCTCTGGGCTGCACAGCTCGAGGTGTGCACCCCCAGACAGGGAAGGGTCTGCAAACGGGTCTGGACCCACCAGGAAGGTTCACAAATGCAACTGTGTTTTGTTCCTGTCAGATGGAGTCTCCTCCTGCATGCAACTGGAAACTGGAGTTTCTTTCTATGTGCAGCTCCAGTGTCCATATACTGGCCCAATGTAGAATAACCAGGGAAAGAGGATGCAGCATCCTGTATGGAGGCGCAGTCTCTTGAAAATTGCATTGTGCAGAAATGCACACCCCAAGGCACCTTTGGGTGCCAGAGAGCAAGGGTGCTCACCCCCCTCCTGAGCTGTGCGGTGGTGGGGGCTGTGGCCTGATCGCACAGGGGGCCAGAATCCCCAGTCCCACTCACTCCTTCACTCATGGATGTGTGTTTATCTTTTGCCACCTTTATTTTGGACTGCCCTTCTCTCCCGCAGCCACCGAGTCAATGCGGGAAATGGATTGCAGAGGATCATTTATTTTCCGAACACTCTACGGCACAGAATTTAATGGCCCCTCAATGGCCACAGAACAACAGCAATAAACCCAGGAACGGCAAAACACTTCCCTTAAAAACAAACCAATAAGTTTCAGAAAACTGTTGGGAGTTTTTTCAGCTGATGGCACTTGCTCAGGCCCTGTGTGTGGCTGAGGACACTGCTGCAGGGGAGGCACTTTTCCCTGCTCCTGTTTACAGGCTGGGGTTCTCGTGACTGCTATGGCTGAAATGCAGATTTCCTCCCCAGAAAAGGTATCTCGGATCACCAGCTGCTCTTCATAAACTGTAAATCAGGAACACCTGTGCTGTAGCTTGCAAGGGCCAGGGTTCTCCCAGGGTTTGGCAGGATCTGGCCGTGCATTTAAAAAGCAGCACAGAGCTTGTCTGCAGCTGGAGAAATGGTGCTGCCACCCATAGCTGTTGGGTAGGGCTGCCTTATGCCTTGCAGCACTGCTGGAGGTGTGCAGCTGGAGGGGCTCCGGCTCCCAAGCAGACGCAGGGACCTGTCCTTTCTGCTGGACCAGGACAGGCAGCATCCTGCTGGCTCTGCATCTACATCCCAGGGTCAGTCCTTGCTCTGAGCTATAAGGCTCTGCAGCATTGCCAATTACCAGAATAGCTTTTCTTCTGTGAACTCCATCTGTAAAAACACTTTTTATGTTGCATATTTAATATGTGACTATTCCCCTGGCCTCATCCAAAGACATTGTGTTGAAAGGAAATCTGACTTTGGCAGCTTCTCAGGAGCCCAGGGACAGGAGACTGTTGTAAGTAAAGTGCATGGAAAAGGAAACCTGCTGTCTCTGCTCAGGAAAATGTCTTCTTGTGGTCAAGAGATTCATTCAACTGCATTAAAGAGCATAGTGTGCCCAGCTCCTTGCAGGTCCTTAGAGCAAGGTTTTAAATGTCTGATGGAGCTAAATTAACAGAGAGGCCAGCAGAAGCCTTGCATGGCTGGATGGATGGGTGTGCTCAGCATGCCCTGGGTGCGGGCATGAGCTGGGTACAGCTCTCAGGAGCTGCAGCACCTCTCTAAGGGTCCTTGCAGGCTGTCACAGCATGAGGCAACTCCCCAGGGATGTTGCATCACCCATGGAGCAGTGAGTAATGGCACAGTTTTGTGTCTGAAGAGGAAAGAATAAGCAAGTCAGTAGAGAAGAAAAGCCTTGTTACCTGCACGGATTATGACCTTCCTTCCCCTTCAGAGTAGCATTGCCATAATTTTCTTTATAAGACCATTTATGGGGAAAATTAAATTGTTTTAGTTAGACTTTAGATACATTTATGATCTCAGTGGGGTCATAAAGCCACAGCAGGAAATAAAAGCACTGCTGATAATTCCTGGGCACAGCCTAGCGCAAGATAGCACAGAGGAGATTACTGTCAGAGCGGTGGTTCCCACAGCCCTCTGTGATGGGAAGTGGCTGTTTATGTGAGCAGTTCCTGCTCAGAGCTGGGAGGGCTGTGGAAATGCCAAAGAGATACCCAGCAGTTTTTACAGAAAGGAGAACCAAGGTGGTAGCCTCCTTCCCTCTCCTCACCAGCCCAGGGCAGCTGGGATCTTGCTGGCAGTCCTTGCACAGGGTGCTTGCCCGGATCTCCCAGTGTCACCTTCCATCCCGCAAGCCAAACGTCCCCATGACCCAGCGTTTCTCTGTTTCCCACAGATCGCCAAGGCAGCCCAAGGATAATTGTTTTTTTTATACCAGTTCCTGTGAAGAGACCCTGGGTTGTAAATGACACAGAGAGATGAGGAAGGACAAATGGCTCCTTGTGAGGGCACAGGGCACTCATTTGCCCCCAGCACCCAACCGCAACAGCCTGAGTCCCCCCATTTTCCAAAGGGCTTCAACATCTCAGTGGGGGCTGGCTGCCCCACCGCATCTCCCACCCAAGAGGAGCTGCTGCTGCGTGCCACTGCTGACAGGCTGCACCCCAGGGGGTCTAGTGTCCCTGTCCCCTAAAGCTTCACCAGGGGCTGAGGAAATGCCATGAAGCTGAAAGCAAATGTTATCCCTCCTGGTAAGCAGCTCACCTGTTATTCTCCTTCTCTCTCTCCCCCCTGCCTTGCTGTGGATCTATAAATACTCCAGGAGTGTGAGAAATAGAGGATTGCTGCTAAGGCTTTGTCAGCTGCAGCTGGAGCTGACTGTGCAACTGTTAATTATGCCTCAGCAGCAGCCGGACAGGTTTAAATCCTTTTGATGCTTTGAAATGCTCCCTCTGGGGAAGTTAAGGAATAAAGGTTGTCGTGGCTGATGGGTGATTGCTTCCCCTTCTAGAAAGTGTGTGAGACACTGATTGCTGCGTGGAGGGCTGTTCTGGCTCCTGTTGCCTGTTCCTGGAAGTACACACTCTGTATAATGGCAAGAAGTTGCTTCTGCAGATCTAGAGCTGAAATAAAGCAGTTAGCGTGCTGATGGCACATGCACAGAGCTTACCCATGCCAGCTTTCCCTAGCAGACAAAACTGAGCTGCAAAGAGAAAGCAGTGAGCTGCAGACGATGGCACTGGATTTCCTGGGAAAAAAATAAAGGTTAGGGCCAGCATTAATGCCTCTCTGGAGACAGCTTGGTGACAAAGGAATCACTGGATGGTGGCTTGGGCTGACATAGTCCAGCTGCGGGTGAAAAGCTCTCAGGGGGTTCAGCACAATCTGGGGACTCTGGGCTCCCATCTCCCCTGACTCCTCGGGAGCTTGCCAGGCTGAGCTGTGTGGGTGTCTGTGTCTTCAGCTATGAGCTTGCTGCTCTGGGTTGCCTTATGGGGTTGCTGTGCCATATTTCTACTTGTGCCTCTCGAAAGAAAGGCTTTGCTCTGACACATTCATGGCAGCTTCCAAATTCTTCCACTGAGTGAGGTGCCTGCACCCCTCAACTTAAATCCTGGTCTAAAATATTCAAACATGGGATAGCCACGTCAGAAACCCTTCCTAAGCCACTGGATAAAACTCCCTTTTTTTCTGCCACTCATCCCTACCCTCTAGCACAGAGTGTCCTGAGTGTTTTGTGGGTGCCCTGTGTAGGGCTATCATGATGGATGATGGCCTGGCAACATGAAAGAAAAATCCCAGCTGCCAATATCAGACGGTGATTGCAGGCAAGTGCCTGCAGAGCTGGGGCAGAGCCAGGGCTGGAGCTGCAGGGCTTGGGACCAGGCACCCCTTGAGCTCTGTTCTCAAGGCAAAGATGGGGAGAGGCATGAGGACAGGTTGTCTCCGGTCCTGGCTGTTGCACGAGCTGTGCCAAGCTTTTATTACATGCAACAAGTTTACTACTAACCTGAGCTGCACAGGTCTGCTAAGAAGTGATTTCCACACTTATTCTCCTGTTAGGAGATTGCTCTGGAGCACGGTAAAGTCCTTGTCATAAACAACAGCCTGCTTTCACAGATATTTCTTACTGGACATAGTCTCCTTCCAACTGCAATGACTGCAGGCTGGTTGTGATCTCTGCTGTGCAATCAAATGATGTTGCTGGCAGACGATGCTGCCTTTGCCAAGCTGGCAGCATGCACCGGCGTGGATGCCCAGGCACAGCCTGTGGGTGCTGACCCAGGCACAGTGCTGCTGCACTATTTCCAAGCCACATCTCTGACCAAGGTTCCCTGAGCAGAGCTTCCAGCAGCACGGGGCTGTGATAATTTTCCAGGAAAGCCTGGGGTCTTTTCCTGCTGCAGTCCCATTAAGAGCCTCCAGCCCCCGTATCTCCAAGCACCCCTGTGACGTTTGGACCATGCTGTGAAGACTGCACCAGTGAGACAGCCCAAAGGTGAGAGCCTGGCGAGGGGGGACAGGGGACAGGGCCACAACGCGCTGTTCCCTGCTCCATCCATGGCAAGTCCCTCAGCATCCAAACCCTCCTGAGCTTGAGTTCCTCCCCCCTGTCCACCTGCTGTAAATTGGAAGTGACAAGTCCCTGAAGGGAGCTGCCAGGGCTCAAACCAGACAACTTTGCAAGTGACATTTTTGGTGGCATTTCTAGATTTTTTGATGGCCAGGAACAGCAAGGGGAAGAGACACAGCAGCTTTTGCGATACAAAATCCCCCATGTTACTTGAGTGGGAGTGTGCTCGATTTGTTTCCACAGTGCGTCTAAAAGATGGGACTTTTCTCAGTGATATTCTTGTGAAAACAGGATGTTTTTGTCTTTTTTCATGATGTGGCTCAGTATCCTCCATTTGGTAAGCCACCCAGCACCCCTGGGAGCGCTGGAGAAGCAGGGGTGACAGCTGTCTGTCAGCAGCTGCTGGCTCCCAGCAATCCTCTTCCTCCCTGCTTACAAACAGCCTCTCCTCCAAAGGACAGTGGATTTACAATAACAGCATGAGCGGCACCTCTTATCTCAGCCGCACCTGGAGTGATAAGGGCAGTTGTGTGACTAATTAACATTAATGCCTAAAGAAACAGAGCAGCTTCCTGGAGAAGCTGAGAAATGCTTCCTCGTGTCTGCTGGGGAGCTGGTGCTGGCAGCAGGTTCCTGCTTCTCGTGTCCCGGCTCCTGTCAGGATGGGCAGTGGCGCTGGGGCTGCAACGACGTCTGGGGCATAGCCACATCCTCCAGTTTTAGACACACAATGGAAACTCATCTTCTCACACCCTGCTGATCAAGACAGAGATGTTTCTCCAGAAATGGAGGTGTTTCTCTAGAGAGGAGTTCAGAGCCCTTGGAGGGACCTTGGCTTTTCCTTTCCCCTTGGCTTTCCTGTGGCTACAGAGGAGGTCCAGG
The DNA here is from genome assembly GCA_011057875.1 of Pterocles orientalis. Classification (NCBI taxonomy): domain Eukaryota; kingdom Metazoa; phylum Chordata; class Aves; order Pterocliformes; family Pteroclidae; genus Pterocles; species Pterocles orientalis. The sequence goes on from WKFP01014246.1 coordinate 464,007, forward strand.
GGGACAAGTCTAATTTAGACATCCCCAGCAGGTCTCTAGGGAGTAAATGGTGCAAAGAGCCTGCCCGGTCTCCCGCAGGTGTAATAACCTTTGCGTTACACATCCCATGCTGATGCTTTCCTTAGCATTCAACAGCCCTTTGCCTGGACAAATTAGCAGCTGATGCATGCAGGTAATTGTAGCCGCAACCTGCGAGACGGCCACGTTGGAAAGAGAGACACGGGGGGAATCATCTCACCTCACCCAGGCTATGCAGGAATAAATGGGACTGGTAGGATCCTGTGGCACTGATGAAGAGAGAGGACGGGAGCGTCATCCCGCCTGAGACAGGTGCTGAGAGCAGAGAGGATGACTCAGGGCTGGACATGCCCTGGGGATCCAGCTCATTGCACAGCCCAGGCTGGCTGCAGGCAGGGAGAGGGTGTCCTTGTACATCCCGAAAGGGAAAGCTGTGCTGTCACCCCCTGCCCACACTGCCCCACTGGTAACCAGTGCCACTCCAAAGGGAGAAGCTGTCATGGAGGGAAGAAGCAGAAAAGGACAGAGATGGAACGAGCTGGAGAAGAAAATTACTTGGGGCAAAATTCTTGCAGTGTTTGGGATACTCACAAGCAGCAGTAACTGCTGGTCTCTGTGATCTCCTACAAAATAGTGAAGTCAGCCCAGTGACTGGGAAATCTTTCTGCAATTGCAGTTTTGCTATTGAACTAGCTTGACTCTTTGCTGTTTTTTTCATCCTTGCCTGGAGAGGAATCGGATGGAGTCAATTTGCTCCACTTTGTGTCTGGTCATTTTCTGCCTTTTAATCAGAAAGTCCATCAGGGAGGGCAGGCAGATCAAAGCACCTCCATTTTACTCATCTCTGCAAGCCCAGGGCCCCGTGCTGCCCAGCCAAGGCTCTTCAGTGACAAATAACGCTGTCCTCAGCCATTGCCCAGGAAATTACAATCCGCCCCACTTGCCTGGTGGTGCTCCCTCCTAGTTACAAGCTGGTGCTCTGCGTCTTGACGTGCTGTTAGTCACTTAGAGGCTCACGTCTCACTAGCTGTCAGAACATCTCACTGGGGAAAACAGCTCTATCGTTCTTTTGGCTCCAAGCAGGAATGATGGCTCTGGATAGAAACGGTCTCACTGCTTCTGTTAAAGCAGGCAGCTCCCTGGGCTGCACTCTGACCTGTGAGGTCTGTCGAGATAAGTGCCTGTGCTGCTTGCCACCCCAGCTGGCTGAGCTGCAGCTGCTGCCCTGCTGAGGATCTCAGCCGGGGGTGCTGCAGCACCGACCCACAGCGCAGGGGCTGGGCTGACCCCAGGAGGCATCTCGGTTTGGGAACAAGCATCTCCCCAGGGCCCAGGCAGATAAGGGGGGTGCATGGTGCAGGTGCACTCAGCCCTGCCATGCACCAGCACAGGCAAGCCTTGCACAGCAAATCCCTCGCAGGAGCTTTTTGGAGACCAGGGAGCAGCAGCACTGGTGCCAGTGGGTGCGTGGTGTCCACACTGCCTCTGTGCGTACCCTGCGCCGGCGTGAAGGTTCAAACGTCACCGCTTTCCCTGGGGTTGTTTAGAAAAGAGGAAAGTAGTATTGCCAGACCATGGTGTGGGTTTGTCATGATGGCCACGGGCCAGCTCCTGGTTAGACACAGTGTGTTAGGGGAAGAGTAACCCTCTGAGAAACACCATCAATGTGATGGGAGGCTGGAATAATAAAGGTCAGAGAAAATGAGGGAAGGACAGAGCTCTGCTGGTCCAGCACAGCCAGAGCAGCTCCTGAAGAGGAGACACGTACTGGATGGGCACCTGGGACATCCCAGCTATGAGCTAATGAACTGGCTCAGCTGCTGGCGATTATCATTTGAACAGTTCAAACAAGGAAGCCTGTGCTGGTGGGACTGAGGAAAGTGAGGAGGGGATGGATGGATGGATGGATGGATGGATGGATGGATGGATGGATGGATGGATGACAGACAGACAAACAAACACACACACACACACACGGGCATGCACACACACACACTTGCGCTCCAGTCTGGGGAGTGCTGGGCTCTGCGCTGCCTCTTGGCAGCTGCGATCTGGCTGGCTAATTAGTACATGTTATCATGTCCTTTGAGAGTTTCAAGTACTTGTTAGTAATAATAATAATAACAATAACGATAATAGTCAAGATTAAAAATAATTAAGGAAACAAACTGTAAAGGAGATTGCTCAACCACGTGGATAACCCAGGACACTCCCCCAAGGTCCATCCTGGGGACAAGGCCAATCTTACAAGGAGACGGTTATGGTCCACCTGAGCAGGATAAGGATTTGGAGATTTCAGAAGTGCCACCCAACCTTCTATCTCTGATATATTGCTCTTGTCTCCTCCTTTGCAGGCTGCTTGCCCAGGAATACCTTAATTTCAATTAAAAGACAGCAGAGGAGAGTTGACAAGAAGACCCCTGCCCATGAGGGCTTTATTACTGGGGCTGGAGAAGCCAGGGGGCACCTCCATGCTGGCAATCAGTAAGTGACAGCTTGCTGTCATCCATGGGGGTGGCAGATGTGCCACGCTGGCACAAAGTGGGGGAAATCAGAAGAGGTGAATGATGGCCCAAATAATCTGCAGCTGGTATCAAATCAAACTGTGCAGGCAAATGATGTTCCACAAAGGGCTTAAGGCAGAGGCTGGTGTTGTGAGCACAGCTAAATGATGGGGTTTCTGAAATTTTTTATCTACTGATAATGTAAGTCTCAGAAACTTGGAGGGTAAATCTTTCCCTTGGTGTTGTCATCACTGAAAAAATGTGAGGGGCATAAATAGTTTTTCAATGCACCCCTAACAGGCTGTAATCCTGGTTATGAGCAGCCAACAGGCACACAGCACAGGGCTGGTGAGGGCAGGGTCTCAGACCAGGTGGGCAGGAGGTGACATGGAGCTATCATGGTGGGAAAAATAGGAGCAGAGAGAGCTCTGTGTCCACTTGTCTGGCGGCAAGGAAAAAATCTGAGATTCTTGGCGTACAGAAAAGTAAGAAAAAGTTTAAAGCAGGGCAGGAAGATGGCAAAGAGAGAGTTGGCAAGGCAGGGAGTGAAATGAGGTTCAATTGCTTGGTCTAAAAAGAACTGAGGCATGGAGGAGGTGAACTTGGAGCGTGAGCATTAAGCTGGACTCCAGTTCTGGCTGCACCAGAGCAGCTCTGGTCATCTGCTACCTTTGACATCTGTGGCAAAATCCTGCAGTTTTGTCAGGTCTCCCAGTTTTGGAGTTCTTTGGTGGATGTCTGAACAGCCCTGGCTTCTGGGAATCACTCAAGTCTGCGAAGGTAGCCGTTGCATCTTTTAAAAAAGGTATATAGCACATAGTTATGGAAAAAAGCACAGAAAATGTGCTTTTTTCAGCCTAAAGACTGGAAAAAGAGAGTCTAAGAAGAAGAAAATCTTTATTTTATTTTCTTTTCTTTCTTTAGTGACTGAGAAGTGTGTTTCAGCAGGTACAACTGTGGTTTCTTTATAAAGCAGAGACAAGATTAAATGCATTGTGAAATGCATGGCAAGCCAGACAGCAGCTGAGACTCACCAAGCGGGTGATGGATAATAGATACTAAAGTTCAATAAAGCGAAGGAGAAATAGCACTGGTGAACGCTGACATCTCAAAGTCATTTCCATTTCAAACCATCTCTGACAAGGAATCTGTTCATCACTTTTCTGTGTTACACCGATTAATTTTTTTTTTAAGTAAAAGAACATTTAATTGAATCTTTGAACTCCCACCAAATGCCAGCCCTCTCTTCCAAATCAATGTTTAGTTTAAATGCAACAGTTGGTGCCGCGTGTGCCCTGCCCCCGGGAGGGGACGGCCCGGGACAATGCTTTGCTCGGGGACAGTGGGCAGCGCGTGGGGACGGTGTCCCGCGGGATGGGGGCCGGGCTGGTGGGAGCGCACCGCCGCACAGGGGGACATTCACTGCGGGGAGTTAAGTCCGGAGAGCATTTATTTTGGGACGCGGCAGTATGCCAAAAATAAACTTGAAAGCCCCCCCAGATGAAGGGGTGGCAGCTGTGGCGGTGTCGCGGTGTCGCGCCGCCGCTGGGTGGCAATGTCGGTTCGCGCGGGTGGAAGCGCCGGGGCTCCGGAGCCTCTGCGGGAGGCTGGGAGCCAGTCTGCGGGGGGCTCTGTGGTTCCTCTAGCCATGATGTGAAGGTGGTGGTGGCCCGAGGGACACCACGCATTGACAGACCAGCCACCGAAGGGCAGGGGCGTTGGGAACAGCCCGGTCTATGCCGTGCCCAGCTGTCCCCATGGATGCCGCTGGTGTGGCCGGGCTGGTGGCAGCTCCCTGCCCGCAGAGACTGGCAGGAGGATGCGAACAGCCCAGGGATGGTGTGGGGACTTAGGAGGTGAGCAGCCATGGCATGGGTCAGTCAAAGATGAGGGGCTGGTGGCATTCACATGAGATGTTAGAGACATGCTGGAGCCCTCTGTGTTTTCTCAGGTCCTGTGCTCACCTCATACCACCTTTCCTTCCACCCTGCCACTTCCTTCCACCAGGCCACTGTGCCTCGAAAGCACCAAGGTCATTCCTTCCTGTGGTCTGCTCATGGAAAGGGAACGTCTCGCCTTTGCCACGGGGAAGAAGCAGGTCAGCCAGTGTGGAGGGCAGAGCCCCGCGGGTGGGAAGGTCCCTGCAGCAGCAGTTGCAGCAGACGATGCTGAAGAGACGTTTGAAGGAAAGGAGACTTGCTGCTTCCGCACCTTGGTTTTCCCTCCTGGGTAGCCGAGGGCACCCCAGAGCACTGCTGGGCTGCTGGCTCCCCTCCCCTCTGCCCTGGGACCATCCTCCTGCTTGCTAAATGGCTGAGACCCCAGCGGGCTCCTGTCTCAGTGCTGGCCTGTGCCAGCCTGGCTGTTTCTGAGGCCGGGCAGCATGGCGTTGGCATGCAGTGTCCCAGATGCAGCTGCCGCTGTTCATGGAGCTCCAGCAGCCCTCAGGAAACTTGGTGGGAAAAGCCACCGCAGCAGTCTGAGGTTCTCAGCACAGAGCAGAGGGTGAAGACTCCCCAGAGGCCAAGGAGTGGGAAGGAAGAAGTCACTCTCCGGGTTTATTTTTGTTTGTATTGTAATAGTAGGGCGGCTAACAAGTGGAGTCATCTACATGCTGCTATGGAAACAGCAGCTTTGGTCCCCAGCACTGTCTGCAGCCATCTGCAAGGCAAAAATTGTTGGCCTGTTTGTGTAAAATCATCCGGGGTGGTGCTGGGTGGCGTGTGGCTGGCCAAGGGGAAGCCACACTGAGACACGACAGGATGTGCTTGTCACACTGAATAATGGGACATAGAAATGCCCGCAGACAGGATCGTCAGTGTCCTGTCTGGAGACAAGCTGGCGTGCAAAACCAGTGTGAATCAAAGTGGTTTGAATGAGCGTTTCATTCCTGGAGCTGCAGCACTTTGCATGCGATGCTCACGGGCACTCATGCTGCTGGCTCTTTGGTTTGTGTGAACACTGAGATCTCTGTGCAAGCAGAGGTCTGTGTGCGCAAAGAAAAGTCTTCAGAGAGGCACCTGGCAGGCTGCTGCTCCTGTGGAGCTGAATTTTGGCTGCCTCAGAGTGGGAAATGGAGCCAGGTTACCTTTCTGCATGTGAACAATGGGACTGAATGCACCAAGCTTACGAAGCTCTTGGCATGAAGCATGTGCAGAAGACTGAGCATCAGACAGCATTTGCCAAAACTTCTGGGGAACCAACTCCTGGCTTCACTCAACCATGCATTTGGTTTCAAATCTGTGAAGAGCAGGTTCTGCTCCCAGGCAGTTATCCTACCTGAAAAGAGATGCACGTGAAAGAAAAATGCACGTGAGAAATGGCAGAGGATAACCTGATCCATACTGACCTTCCCCCTACTTGGGCAGGACCGATAAGTCTGGGATTTCTCTGCTGACTCATGACCTAAATGTGCTGGAACATGCTCTGATGCCATGAACGTGTGTCACTGAAATCCACGTTGCCACCACGTGGAAAGCCACCGGAGAGCCCTGCCAGAGGAAGGTCTCCTTCCTCTCCTAGGAATGGGCGAGGGTGTGACCTGCCCACAGCCAGTGAAGGCAGGAGCTCTGTCCTGCACCTTCAGATGTCCCTCAGCACCATCGGTACCAGCCCTGGGCAGACTTCTGTGTCTCTATCCTTGAGATCTGCCCCGCAGGCCAGCGTAGGCAGCTTGCCTGAAGAGTCCAGGGAGGAGCTGATTTCTCCTTGTTGGCAGAAAGAGGAGCTCAAACAGCCTCCTAATGCGTGTGCATTGAAATTGCTGTGCCGAGCTTGCACACCCACAGTCTTCCCCCCTGCAGCCAAGTGCAGCCCTGCCTGAGCCCTGCCTAACACAGCTGGTGGTCATCCATTTGAGCTTGCTCCTGAAACCCCTTAATTTCTGCTTGTCCCTCTCTTTTGAGCTCATTTCCCTCTTAGATCCCCATGACTGCACCTTACATGGGTGAACATTCAGGGGGAAAGATTTTGAAGCTTCTAGGCTCAGATGCCAGAAGAGGAGACACTCACTCTCTGGGAGAATTTGCAGTGGTTAACCTGACTGCAAATATTTCATTCAGCCAAGCAAAGAGGGGAAAAATTACTTGGTTTTAATTTACTTCATCTTCAAAAATATTTAATAAAAGAGGGAAAATAAATCTGGGGGGCTTGTAGGCATCCTGAGTGCAGAAAAAGAGGTAAAATTAAACCTATCAATAATCCATGATGAATGATTCACTCAGCTCCTTTATTCACAGTTGCATATAGTTATCCTTATTCACTCGGAGATGCAGCGCCCATGGAAATATATACAGACTCATATGCATACAAATTATGAAGCCCAGCGAGGGCTCCTACGCAGCCAGGGCTACAGCTCAGCACACCTCCTGCTTGCATTTTCACAACAAGTTCATCCCTGTGCTCCAGCAGGGATGAGGAAGGGAAGGGCTGCGTGTCACCCTCCCTCGTGGCAGTGGGGACTCACAGAAGAAGGGCTGTAACGTCAGCGTGGCTGGTGTCCAGCGTGCTCCATGCTGCCCGGTGGGAGAGGTGACGCTGATGTCCCCAGCCCTCAGCTGCCTCCATGCAGCTCCCCTGCACTGAGGCTTCTCTCTTTCGCCAGTTTATAACAGTATCTTGTCTCTCAGCAGTGTGGTCCCAGCCGCTTCGGCAGCAGCAGCTGGTGCCTCCTGCAGTGCAGCCGGACAGACACCGATAGCCCCATGGTGCTGGGAATCTGCCTCCTTTCAGCACAGGAGGCAGATGTATTTCTGCCACCCAGGCAGGTCTTTTTCCTCCAAAACTTCTTTGCAGGAGAAAAGAACCAAGTGGAAAATTTTCATCAGGAATAAGATTTTAAAAAATAAGTTAAAAGAAAATGATGAAAATTTGTCTCACAATTCTGTGGCCCAGACCTCTGAGAGCCTTGTCCAGGAGGAGTCAGAGGAAACATCAGATGATGCTGAATCGCAGAGGACACAACCCATCAGACACTGATCCTGCTTGGGGAGCACTGTGAGTGTGCATGCTCAAGAGGAAATCCCAAAATGTACAGAGAGCCAGCAGCAATGCCAGCCTGCAAGGATGAACTGCGGGGACAGATGTGGCTTTACTGGAGGGAGGAGAAGAGGCAGGTGAGGAGGACACTGCCCCAGCACAGGCACTGTCTCATGTCCTCTTCAGCAAGTGCCCCAGCACTGGCGCTTCTGCAGGCGCCCACGGCTGCTCAGGCTGAGGATGCTTTATCATCAGCTGTCATGTCACCCTCCCTCATCCTTAAATTTCTGATGGATTGTTTAGTAGTTTCCAGCTCATGGACTGTAAATAGGAATTTTTTCTCAAAAAAGTTTGCCTCCCAGAAGAAAGACAGACAAACTTGTCCCCTGATATCAGACAATTAATATTAATGACTGGAACCAGGAAGGGGGTGTGTGGTGTTACATATCCCTGGCCATTTAAACATTGAGGCTGTGTAGTTGATGGAGAAAGAGGTTTTTGCAAAAGACAGCTCAAACCACCCGTCGCGGAGGGGCTGCCCTGCTCTCAGAGGGGAGCCCCTGTCCCACAGGCAGCCGGCAGCCGCCTGGCCCTGCTCCAGCTCCAGCTCTCCAGCTGGTGCCGACACTGTTGTCCCTTGCTTTGGTTTCTTCTTTTGTCCTGAGATAATAAATATCTCAAAGGGTGACTCTGAGAGGGCATTTCAATTCTTGCAGAATGATTTTGTGGCCCTCAGGTGAAACCTGAATTAACAGTGTCTGTATTATGAACAGTGATAGTTGCGCTGTTAAAAATGAATGCAAATGTTCTCCTTTAAAGCTAAAAGTCAGCCTTGCCTTAAAACTGGATTTTAGATTCATATATCCAGGTAGTGTTATAAATAAAGTATGATGCATAAATCAAAGTGCTTTACAGATGTCTGAGTTTGATAATTTAAAGGCCTGTCTGTTTAGGTATCACTAGTGTGACCCTTTTCTTTTTGATCGCTTCACTTTTGAACTGCTTCCCACCTTAGCTCAGGCTGAGCACTTCTATCAGGAGCTGGGGAACCTGGCTGCATGGCAATGCTGCAGCAGCCAGAGCGCTCCCTGCGTTGAATAATGAATACTATAAAGAAAGGAGGTGGTGACAACACTGAGACGTAATTTCAAGGACAAGCACCAAATCAGGTGGTGCTGTAAATCAGATGTAGACCAGAATGTTCCTCCTGCCTCACCTCTTCACAATGGTTTCCCTCGCGAAATGGACTGGGATCCAAACCGCTGAGAAATCCGAAGTGTTCAGCTGCTGCATCTGGATTTTTCAGCTTAGGTCTGGGTACCAGGCAGAGTGCTGACTTCAGAGGTAACCTCCCAGCGAGAGCGGGGAAGCTTGCATTGAAAGTGGAACAGAAAGAACTAAGTTCTTCCCCAGCAGAGTGGGAGGACTGCATGATGTGACGGCAGGTATAACCCTAAGAAACTGAAATTATTCAGGCTCTCTTTTTAATAAAATTCATCCCACACAACTGGGCAAAGGAGACCATGCTGTGTTCAAAGGGAACACGCCGTGCACACCAAAAAGCCTCTCTGTTAGGCTGGTTTTATCTTCCTCTCTCTGCCTTATATCTGTGCCTGAAAGCGCAGCCAGTGATCTAAAGCAGTGACGGAGTTACTCCTGCAGAAGCGAAGGCAGCGAATTCCACTGCATGGTGACTGTGATTCAGTCCTGATGAATCACTCAGCCACTTTTTTCTCAACTAGATCTTTGGCTTTATTATTGTTACAGAAGGAAAAAAGGAGGGAGAAAAAAAGAAGAAAAAGGCACTGCCTTATCTCCCTCTCTAAAGCTTTCCAATTTTTATTTTAAAAAATTTAATTAAATTTTTGTAGGCAACCCATTCAGGCTGAATAAACTCTTTGATAATGCTGGAGGAGAATCTGCACTAAGAGGAGGTGTGAAGTAATATGACCAAACCGATGACAGCATTGGGGTTCAGCATGACCTGTTCTTGGGGTTCGGAAACACCCCCAGTGGAAGGGCCGTGCACTCTGCCTTCTCCATGCATCAAAATCCATTCCCCACTCCATGGCTCGTACCAGGCAAAGCAAAGAGCGAGCCAGGACCCTAAGACCAGGGTCTTAGGAGGAGCAGCAGTGGGCACCCCCTCTCTGCTCGGGCACTGCTCATGTTCAGGTATCTTCACACATGGGGCTCTGTTTGGTTCCAGCTTCTGTGAATGAGTCCCTTGGCTCCCCAGCCACCTAGCCCCCTCTGCAGCCAGCAGAACACTCTGCTGCTGTAGGGTTTGCCTGCATGGAGAGGTGGCTCTGCATGCGCCTGGTACTCGTGGTGTACAATATTGCTCTCCTCCAAATACTGACAGTACGGGTACACCAGAGGGTCAGGAGGTGAGGAACTGGGTGGCAGAGACAGTGCAACCAGGACCCAGTGCTCATGCAATGGGTGGGCGCAGGCTGGGGTCGCTGCCCCATTGTCCAGCAGGACATACCCAAACTCCTCCCAGCACAGCATGATTTACCCCTGGCTCTGACTGCTGGGGCTGGGGACATGGAGCCTAAGATGCCAAGACCCTTCTCCAAATAGAAGTTTTGTCTCTGCCTTCTAGCATTCAGGTTTTCAGTACATTTCTCTAAGACTGCTGCGAGCACAGCAAGGCTGGACAGGAGTTTGCTGCGGTGCCAGCAGGAAGGAGACTGCTCAGCTCTCTTTTCCATCACTCTCCAACTTGACAGGTGTGGGTGAGCAGATTTAATCCTGACCCACGGTGCTGCATGTCTTGGATCCAGTGAAGCATTTAAACACCTGCTAAGCAAGTGCACAAACACGTTGAACTTCAGTTTGCCTGCTCATGTGCAGACTGCAGCATATGCCTGGCTTAGGGCTCCACAGTCTGATGTTTTCCCTCTTATGCTGTCGGGCTCATTAGTAGCTGCTGCTGGAGATCCTGATTCAGAACAACGGCGAAGGCAAGTGAGCAGCTGCTCTGAGGACTCAGATCGTGCCAGGAAGAGCTACAACTGCTTGCTCCACGAACAGAGATCAAACTATATAAGTATAGATCTAGTATTTAGAGGCTATAGAAATGAATTGTCCAGAAAGCTCATGTTAGTACTACAGGGAAGAAAATGAAGGCAAACCAAAATTGTTTCAGGAACACTTTAAATTCCAGTTTTAAAATGACCCTTCTCAGCTCTACTCAGACCAGCCTCAACCACTTTGTCCTCAGTGGTGCGAGTCTGAGAAAATCCAAACTATGACAAGGTGTTTCTTCACGGATCCGATCCCAGTTTTGCTTTTCTTAATGTTATTCTTTATCTGTCTTTCAGTTACTATAGTGATGAACAAATGCATGCAACAAACAGGAGGCCTGGCAGCCTGGGGAGGCGTGTTTGCCTGTGATGGCTGAAAATACCGCCAAATTTTTTGAGAAATAAGTTGAAAATCTTTGCCAAAAACCCTCTGATCTTTAAAAAATGGGTTCTATCAAACAAGTTGTTAATAAGTTGTATTTAATATACACTCATTTTTTGAAACTTTATGTATCTTGTCAGCAAGCAACATGTATTGCAGTTTGTTGGGAGCTTTGGTTTCCCCTGCATCTACACCCCAGCGAAGATGTCCCTTTTCCAGGTGCAGTGACCAAAATAATGTTTAAAGGATGTGAAACGGTAGCTACAAACCAATTACTTCTCTGAACTTGTGTGTATTCTGGATCACCCCATTCCAGTGCAGTTCTGCTCTGAGAAATGACAGCCTGCAGAGCTCCCAGTGAAGTCCCTTGGCGTGACCCACAGAGCCCGAGAGGTGTGTGAGTGCAGCCGCCTGCCTATATCTGTGCTGTGGGTCTCACTCAACAGACTCAATCTCGTGGAGTCTGCTGATGTTCGTAGCCAGAAGTTGCCTCAAGCTGGAGAGGCCAAGCTGAAGGGCCTGCCCTGCGGATTGGGTTTCAATTTGTGAGTTATCTGTCTATCAGTGGCTGTTGTGCGAGTTTGTTAGGGTACAGCATCGAGCCACACAGAAGGGAAGGGGTGACCCTGGTCTCATGTACACCTGGAGGTACCAGTGATGGAGGGAGTCCAGCTAGATGCTGGAGCTGTGGCTGAAGCTGAGTGCTGGCAGTTGGAAAAATACCACTTCATTTCCAGAAGTCAGAAATCCCCCCTGCAGCTGTCAGGATCGAGCCTCATGATTACATGAGATGTGTACAGGCACTTTCCAAGGGAGAAACTGCACAAAGGCACTGTCGCTTGAAATCCCCAAAACACAAAATGCAGATCCAGCTGTGGAAGGTGAGCACACCTGAAGATGGAGCTGCTCAGATCCTGCTTTTATGCTCAGTCCGATGTTGCAATAGGTATTTTAAAAATTCAGATGATGAGCTGGCTGTGGTGTCCACCTCTGCCAAGACTGAGGTTTGCTAAGGGTCACAGGGCCAGATTTTCAGCTGCCAAAGCTCTAATAATTTCAAAGGAACTGGGCTTACGCTGCAAATAAAAAATGCACTCACTACATTTCACTGGACTCCACTTCCCTTCTGCTATTTTTGCACAAAACAAACAAAAAAACAAACCAGTTTAAAAGCCGAGAGAGAGAGAAGCATCACAAAGTCTTTGCCAGGATCCGGGGAGACCTGCCCTGCCCAAAGCGCTCAGATGAGAGCTCGGGGGATGCGTGTCAGCGCTCCGGGAGGCGGCGGAGGGATGAGGCTGCCGTGGGGAGGGCGGGCAGAGCCCCCCTCCACCTGCGGACGGGCCGGGGGGGGACAGACCTCGCGGGCGCATCGCGGCGGGACAAACCCAACTTTTCCCGGCGGGAGGTGGGAAGGGAGCACCGGGCGGGGCCGGGCAGCCCCCCGGTTCCCGGGGCGGGGCGGAGGCGGGCGCTCCCCGCG
>WKFP01014246.1:477641-490495 GCA_011057875.1 Pterocles orientalis
GGGGGGGGGGGGCGGGGGCAGCGCTGCCGCCGCGCCTGGGCAGGCAGCGCCTCAGCCCCGGGGGCGGTGGCGGAGAGCGCGGCCCCTCCCGCACCACACCGGCAGACCGGCCCGGGCCGCCCCGTCCTGCCCCGCCGCCGCGATGGGGAGGCGCGTCCGGGGAGCCGCGCCGTGCGCCGCGGGGCTCCGGTACGGCGATGGTAAGGCGGCGGTACCCCCGGGGGGTGGCGGGGCACGACGGGGCGCACCGTGTCCCGGCCGGCGGTCCGGCGGAGCAGCGGGGGGCGTGCGGCGGGGGTCGGGGTGTGCTCCCGCCTCGGCGGACACGGCGGCCGGGGGCTGGCCCGAGGTGACTTCGTGTGACGCGGTTTTGTTACTGTCCCCGCTCGTTTTGGGCCGGGCTACGCGGGGGATAAAAGCAGGTGCCCCGGCCGGTGTGAAGGGCCGGGGGAGGGATCGGGCTCCCGTGTGTGTGTGTGCGGGGCTGTGGGCATCGGGGAGCGGCTGCAGCGGTGGCGGTTGGTTGTGTATCTGGAGGGAAGGCTGGGGTGTGTAGTCGCAGCCAGCCGCTCGGTAGCACGGTTTTGTGCCGGTGTTTGTTATCGGCGTGTGTGCTCGCCAGCTTCCGTGCCGCTGCGTGTGCTCAACTCGTGGTATTCAGCAAGCTGCTGGAATTATCAGTGGTGACCTGCCCGATGGCAAGGAGCAGCATTGCAGCTGGGACAGAGCAGGAGCCCGGTGCCACTGAGAAAGTTACAGGGCAGAGAGGCTCGTCGGGCTTTGCAGGAGCAGGAAACTTTCCTTGAGGGAAGGCGCTGAAGGAAGGTGTTTTCCAGAAGCGGAGCTATGGGGGTTCAGAGAGCTCTGTGCTCTGACAGTCGCGTCCCAGGGTCCGTAGTGCAAAGCTTTCCCTGTCACATACCAGCTATCCCAGCTCTGTATCCATTCCAAGCTCGTGTCGCCGAGGATAAGCATTTCGTCGCTGCTGAGCGCCAGCCTCACTCAGACGTACTCCGAGGCTGAGGAAACTTAGAGGGTGCCCTGCTCATGTCTAAGTGCTTTGATTCAGGTACTGGGAGTGGAGCCAGTTTGTGGATCTGACGCCAGGAGAGACAGAACTGTGTCTGTGAGTGAAAAAACTAGTGTCATTTCCTCAGCCCCCACCCACGAGGCATCTTTCCTAGCTCCAAAACAAACTTCCCCCCTGGAAACTTCATAGAAGGGTGAGTAATTAAATCATTACACAGCTGCAAGTTTCTGCTGCTTCAGGGCAGCAAGGAAGGAGCTAGGTCCTGGTTTGCCAGTTTTAAGCTCTCAGACAGCAGTGGTGGTTGGCCTGGACTGTGCTTTGAAGTGTGTGATGTCATTATGACTTCATTTCTTGTAAAAAATGAAATATTTTTATTTTAATGGTAATATTGCCCTGCATTCCTTGAAGGAGAATGATTTTTTTCTGTCCTGTGTTACAGCAGTTGACTATTTTTGCTTGGGATAGCAAAGGCAAGGTAGAGTTTTTTTGGTGATTACTTGCATTTTGTCATTGTAGCGGGGGATGACGGATAGCCGGGCTGAGGTCAGTCACTGGGGAAAGAAGGTCGGGACGCTGCAGCAGTCCGTGCAGTACCGCTCTTTGGGGGAAGACCAGCTGTGTGGGAGCTGCAGGCAGGGGTGACCCGGGGACCCCACTCCCCACGGCATTCCCACCAGGAGAGGGAACTCCTGCGATGTGCAAGGAGCAGCAGCAGCTTTCCTCTCCTCTGAGACCATCTTCACTGCTTCCTTTCTCCTCTCCCAGCCTGACCTCAGCACTGTCAACACTGCCCAGTAATGCCGTTGAAAAACAAACATAGAGTGAACCTGTGTGTTTGTTTAAATAATAAGTACTTATACACTAAGGTATGTTTATCTTATTTCCTTAAACAGTCCCCTATTGGGGATAGTCATAAATAGTTTAATTTTCCTGGGACTTTGTAAACAGTGATTTAAAAGTAAGAGGAGCGAATGCGCTGACGGCACTCGTTGGCTCGTTGAAGCCCTCTAGGAAGTCTCCGAATCGTACATGCAGCTCTTCTGCACCAACTGTGTTCCTGCAAGTGCCATCAGTGGTTCTCCCCCACCTCCTCCTCCCCAGCCTCTGGAGCCAGCTGGCACGCCTGGTTTTCCACATTTGCTCCCCTTTTCCAAGTAGTCCCTATCTCCAGGAAATCTGAGGCAGGACAAAGAGCAAGGTTCTCGTGCAGGTAAGGGTGCCTGCAAGCATAGGTCTAAGTCCTTTGGGTGAGAGCTGTCTGGTTGGACCTGGTGGAAGGGGTTGCCAGGTGAATGCAAGGGAGATACAGCTTGACGTGGGCCAGGGGGCTGCAGGCAGGGAGTGGGGAGAGGGATGGCGAAGAGGCAGAGGTGGGAATTCCCTGCCTCTCCTCCGAGGACCCCTCAGGTCTCTCATTCTTTCCATGCTCCTCTGCTCCTGGGCTGGAGACAGCAGCAGACAGTGCCTGGGGGGTGTCCAGATCCCAGTCCAGCAGTGGAAGGAGCTGCGTGCCTTGAGGTGAGGACCACAGTGTCCTCTGTGGGGAGTGGCCACGCTTCCTACTGTCTCCCACGCTGTAGGAGCAGAGAGTGAGGGGTATGGAGTATATGCCAAGAAGGTGCAAGGAGGCAACATATTGCCTTGCACATCCAACTGTCGCAGTACGCAGTATGGAAATCTTCCGTGTGGGTTTGTGTTTGAAACCAAAGTTGTCACTTGAGTGGAAAGCAGGGGAGTGCCATCCTTCCAGGATTTGCTGGTGTATAGGAGTGGAGAAGTGGGATAGGATTGCCCCGTGCCTGGCTTGGATCATAGGTGCAGATGCCCAGCTTGTGTGAATGGAAGTAATCTCAGTAATTTTACTGAGGAACCACTCTGATTTCAGCTGCCCGGGTGTCTAGCACAAGGGCTGCAGGGCACCATGGTGTAAATACTGAGAATTCTGCAGCTAAACATCTCAGGTGACAGTGTGCCAAGTCTAGAGAGCCTCCTGTGTCAGGTCCTAATGATCACTGAGCTCCTGAGGGATAAAGAAAATCTTACCTCATGGGAAGACTACTAATTAATTATCCACTTATGGCTTTCCTAGCCCATTTGCTGAAAAAGAGGTGATGAACGCCAAGTTAGAGACTGTTCTCTGTTCTGGTGTGATGGATTCTGTGCCTGATCCTCAGGCAGTCTCTCAAAAAAATTTCCAGGTCTAAGAAGACATCCAACTAGATGGTATAGATGTTTCTTTGGAAACCTGGTTGGTTGCTCTGGGAAGTGGAGTGTTTCACTCTGAGCACTGTAAGGATACTGAGGAGCAGGGTGGCCCCTTTCTGCTTGCACTGCAATGACCCTCCAAATTTTCACCCTACCAGGCTCAGCTGGTGATGGCAACTTCTAGCTTCAAGCCTGCACTTGTAGCCTACTCTTGCCCTCAGCTGTCTCATCATCTGATTTCTCCTCTGTGCTGCTGTAGGAAAAAATATGTGTGGCATCACTTCTTACCGTGCATGATTACATCTGGGGCTGGAAAGTGGGGCAGTTCCTTCAGGTCTCCCGAGGACCAAACACCAGCTTATTTTCTGCTCCTGGTGCCTGCGTGTGTTTAGGAATAAAGCCATAGGACAGGTAAACCCCGCATTTAGCTTAGGGCCAGCTGCAGCTCTGAGGCTGCTGCTACATGGGCACATGCGAGATGCGATGCCGGTGTTTCTCTGGGCAGGCTGCGTTCAGCTGCGAAGAACTTCATTGCAGGCTGCAATTTTTGGGGAAGAGGGAGAACGTGCTTTGTGGCTTTCACGTTCAATCTTGCACTTCTGTTTCCTGGGGTTCCCTGTTCTCCCTGGTGCGTTTTGTTGGGAGGCTGCCTTTTTTCTGGAAAAGCTGGTGGTTTCAGCATGATCTGAGCTTTGCCTTGACTGGTGCAGAGGGTGGATCACCTCCGCCCAGAGCCTTAATGTGTGGGTCAGGAGATGGGAGAGGGATGAGCCGTATGCTTGTTCTCTCAGCTAACGTGAAACTGAAACCAGTATTTTCAAAGCAGCTGACTTTAATCTGGTCTTGTTGTGTAATTCCATTAGACTTGTTTTTATTTGAACGAATAATCTAATTCAGGCCCCTCCTCAGCCCTAGTGCATTCGAGTGGCTGCAGACACATGGGTTACGGTGAGAGTTGCAGCCGGCAGTGCACAGTGGAGAGCAAATGACTGTAAGAAGACAAATTGAACTTTGACAATTTTATGTGATTAGGGGAGCAATTAGAGAAAATAGCAGGAGGTGCACTCGCCCAGTGGTTCGGGTGCTGGTGGAGATGGGTGGGGGCTGGCAGCAGGTCTCCAGGGAGAGAGTTGTCCCTCAGCACGGGGCAGGTGGTGCTGGGGAGCAGCGACAGCCCGCCTGAGTCTTGTCTCCAGGCTGGGATGGGAAGATAAGGGTGAAAAGCCACTTTCTGTCTCTCTGTGCTGGTGATGCTGGGGTGTTTTTCCCATGTCCTGATGCAGACAGGAGCATTTGTTCACAGGTGATCCAGGTTTTGCAAATCCATGACTTGGGTTTGTCTGGTGCAGCAGGGGCTGGGTCTGGACCTGTTCCTGGGTCTGTATTTCACAGAGCTGAGGCAGGAGCTCAGTGCCCTGCCATTAATATCCCTCACCCCCACCTGCTCCACCCCACCCTCACCTCTTCCCTCTGCAAAGGTACTCACACCCACAGCATTGCTTAAAGTCAGTGAGCTCTGCGTAGGCTCAACACCTCTGAAATTCAGACCTGCACTGTTTCCAGCCGTATTCCTGGGCTCCCTCTGCCTCCCTCCCAGACCCGGTGCCTGTGTGCCCATCCCCGCCCAGGCAGCGGTCCTGCTCAGCCCCATGCTGCAAGCAGGTGTTGCGGTCGGTAGCTGCTGTTTGGTGTTTGCGTTGCAGCGGCACGGCTCACAGCCACAAGCACCAGAGCTGCCGTTGGCTACAGCAGAGCAGTGGGACAAGGACTTTATCCCAGCTTAGAGCGAGCGAAGCAAAGAGCCAGCGTGGGGTGATGACGGGGCACTTGCTCAGCCATCTGCTCAGGCTCTTTTTGCTCATGTTGATCTTTGCCTCACGTTGCTTGATATTTTCTTTGACTTTTTTTCCCTGCTTTTGGTTTGAGATGGCACAAGACAAGTTCTACCCTTACTGTAGCTCCCATGGAGACAGATTTGATGCTGTACATTAAAGGGGGGTGAGGGACCATCAGCTCTTGCCTGGCCAGCAGTTCCCCCCATTTGTTTGCACAGCTTCTCTCCCAGCGGGAACCCAGGCTCAGGGACCTCCTGAGGTTCTTTGTCTTCAGAAACAAAACCCCAAACTGTGCCATCCTCTGCCGCTGGGCTCTGGCACCCCTGGGGACACTACACTGTGACCAGTGCTGCCTGAGGGTTTCCACCTTTATGCTTAAGTCCTTGAAATGAGTAAACTTGGACATTATCCCTTGCAGCATTGAGCAGCCACTCTCATAGCATCCACGAAAAGCTCATGATACTTTCTTCGAAAGCAGAAGGGTTAATTTGAACTGTCGGATGGTAACAAATGAATCCATCTTTCTTATGGTGTGCCATGGCTGCTTGAACATTAGTCAGGTCAAAGCTGCCACCATTAAAGCCCTTCTTAGGGTCTACCTGAGAGGACTTGAACGATGCGGCTGATTTTAGATGAGTCAAAGCGGGGGAATGTGCTGCCTTTTTATGGGCCCTCCATAGGGATGTTTTCCCCCAACATGAAAAGCTACCGAGCAGAGTTTTTATCATTCAGCGGAGAAGGAAAAAAGGAGATAAAATAAAACCCCCAAACCAGTCAACATTGTACCCAGAAAAATAAGGGAAGGTAATAGCAATGAATATAAATTAGAACATGTAGGTGTCTGATAAGGGAGATTAAGGGAATCGGTGAATAGTAATGTGCAGGAGGGCTAAAGATGAAGAGAAAGCATCTTCCAGGCACATTAGGAATCATCGGGACGCTACATCCAGCACAACTTCTTTGCTGGGTTCGAATGGTAGAGTCATAGCAGGAAAAGAGAGCGTTAGATTAAACCAGCACGTGGATTATTCTCCAAATCACCCTTCTCCCTGGCAGGGCATACCATCTGCTGTTGCTATCACGAGACTTCCCGGGTGAGAAAAAAGTATTGGCCAGGTAGTCAAGGAACATAAATTGTCCTTAAAATAATACCTCACTCTTAACCGCTTGCATTTTTTACTCTGCACACTTTACTGCAGGCAGCAATGCTGTTATTTCACTCTTTTAGAAAGGATGCTGGGAGAAAAGGGGACTTCTCTAAATCCCTGTTGGTGGTTAACAGCAGGACCAGGTGTAAGCCCCTGTTCTGCGGAGCCCCAGCTGCTGGCCTGTGGTCCGGCAGTGTCCATGGCACGGGCGACATGCTCTGCATCAGTGTGGCACTGCCCTGACTTATCCCAGTGAAGGGGGGCTCATCCATGGAAAAACAGATTCCAAAGTTGAAAATCTTGCCCACCCTGAAGCTGACAGTAATATTATCACTAATTTAATCTGTGGATTTGTAAAGCCAGGAGAGGATTTCTCTGGTCATCTTGTTCACTCTCCTACCTACGAAAGAAAGATATAAACAAAAGAAAAAACGTAGCTAAGGAAATGTCTTCATGATTAATTCCAAAATATCAGATAGGGACTAATAAAAAAGAAATAAACCAGTTGTTTAGATCCTCACTTGACTGTGAGGATTTCCAAACAGCCCATATAACAGTGTCTGGACGGACAGAACAAAGGGAATTATTTCAGGCAGTCGTCTGACCCGTTCTGTGCCTTCTTGGGGCAAACTCCAGGCTGTTCACATGGTCTTCTTCTGGTTGGTGCAGTGCCAGGTGGAGTGTGTACGGGGAGAGAAGAGCCTTGGGGCTCGCTGCTGGAGACTGGACCTGTCGTGCTGCATTGTGCCTCACTTCATGAGCATGGCTGTTCTTAGCAGGGTGCCGTGGGAAGTGAGGTCCTCTTTACTGGTTTCTGGTGTGGGTGGGCTCCCAGAGAGGAGCCAGCCTTCTGAGTCCCCATTGTGGGCGGCAATGCCATCCTCCCTGCCAGCGGGGCAGCTCCTTTCCTTTGCTGCCTTCCCTGTCCCTGGTGCGCTTTGTGCCATCATTCACGTGGGGCTGAGCTGACTTTTAAACCAAGTTTAGTACAAATGGGCGTATGCTAAGTGTTAGAAACCAGAAAGTCCTGAGGAGCCTTCCAGGACTTGCTCTGAAGCCAGGGTTTTCTAGGATGAAACCAGGAGGCATGGGGATGCTGTCTGCTGGAGTCAGGACATGCTTGATGTCTTAGGATGGTGTCGCAGATCTGTCCTACCTAACCTTAGGCAAATAACTGGTATCCTACTACTGCCAGCAAGGAGAAGTAGGAGAACTTTGATGCTTCAGCTTCTTCCTGTGGCAGGAAGAGCAGAGCAGCTCCCCAGGAGTGGTGGGTGCTGCTTGTCGTGCAGGGTAGCACTCCACATGCCCATGCCGACATGGAAAAAGTGGAGCAGCCCCGTTCACCTCCTGGCATCATGTTGTGCCATAAAGCCCCAGAGCATGCATGGGAAGCAGAAAGTTTTCTTGGCTTCCACAGGCTGCATAGATCAGTAAATACTCTGATGTGCACAGCCCTCGTGCCTGGAGGGGCAGAAGAGGGAGGAATTCAGAGGCTGGATGGGGCAGGTAGCAGTTGACTGAATATCTGGGGCTTGAAGTGCCCTTCTTAATTTTAGGAGATTTCTAGAAAGAGACATATTTTCTAGAAAAAGGATTTTGGGTTTTTTTTTGAGAAGGGAAAATACAACATGTTTTGTGACACTTGTAAGGTACAAGAGACTCTTTTGGGCTGAATTTGCTTGTGATATGCAGTGCTATGGGTCTGGATGTCACCCCTCCGCCCTCACTCCGAGGAAGGTGAGTGAGAAATGGATGAAAGCAAAACGGCACCTGTGGCAGAGAGACCCACTGTGCAAACATGTAAGAACCAGTTGCTTGAAGCCAGTTGTTGCTGGTGGAAGATGAAGTTCCCTTTCCCTCCTCCTCGTTGCCTTCATCCACTTTCCATTCTGGAGTTGTCCATGTACTTGGATGTGACTTCCAGGTCATGCTGCACATGGACCTGCTCCCAGACACAGGCAATTCAGCATCTGCAGCTTTCGAAGTCTTTGAGTAGGAGCCAGGCTAAATAATCCACGTTGTTTCCTACCATAGGGGACTGTCAGAGAAGTGCAGAGTAAGCATTTTGTTGCTGGTATGAGTTTAAGAGCCTGGCTGGTCAGGGGGAAATCACAGGAGCTGACTAAAAACTAATTGCAAAGATGCCTTTTATGAATGCTTGATTTTCTGCCTGCTGTGCTTGGCTGCGTTGTCCTATTGATTGGATCCCTCCTGTTATAACTCATGAAAGAAAGCAACCAGCCCTATCTGCACTTCTGTTTACGTTTAATAAAATAAAGCAAGCGTTACTTGCACAATGATGATTAGAATGTAACCAGGAACGTAGGAAATCAAAGGAAGGAAGGAATTCCCTTTCTTCTGCCCATTCAGTTCAGGATTTCCCCGATCCGTTGGGTAACCATTACCATTGAAGGAAGTAACTGCAAAAAGAGGAGAAAAATGGGCTCGTGATGAGACACCATGGTGTGAGACCTGGGGGTGACAGTCTGTTGTGAAGTCAGGGCAAAGTGAGTGAGAATATCTGTGAAGACCTATGTGCAGGATAAATTATTATCTCATAGAAGAAAAGCATGTCAGGCAGCCAGCACTGAGCTTTGGCTCTCTCCTTTCTTGTCCCCATCTCTCTCCTTTCTTGTCCCCATCAGCATCCCAGAGCCCTGGCTGAATTCCCCTTAATACTTGCAGCAATCCCTTGAAATAGGGATTGTGTTGTCCTGTGGAGGAAACCAAGTGAAGCAGCTTGCCTGGGGCAGCCAAGGATACCCAGGGCACAGCAGAGACTCCAGTTCTGGCTTTTCATACCTAAAGCCAGCCACTGTCCCCAGTCCTCCAGAGCCCTTTGCTGGGCAGCCGCTGGAATGTCCTCCATAAACGCTGGGCATGCCCCAGGCCAGTTACTCTTTCATCCTCTTTTATACATGTTAAAGTGCTCCAGCAGGGAATATCTTCTCCATGGCTCCCTTGAGCATCAGCTCTTGTCCAGCTTTCTCTTAAACTGTATTGGCCGGTGATGGGTATGAGATTGTCGGTTCAGTTGTCTCACCAAGGGGAGAGCAGAAGGAGGAACATGGGCTCTGGTCACTGGGGATTTTGCAGTTGAATGTAACAGGTGTCTTGCATGTGATGTTTTGGGGAGCATAACCTTGTGCTTTCCTGAGGTCTTTATTTTTGATTTATATGGGTGCATTAGAAATGCTGACATTGGGATCTGGGGGTTTTTGCCTGGAATTGTTGACAGCTGCTTCAACAGTGATTTTAGAGTTTTTATTCAGGAATTATCACAGTAGGGAGCCCACAGTGATGTTTTACGTTACAATGCCATGACAATGGGATGCCAATAAACTGCTGTTAAATTCACCATAGTACCATTATTTGGTGTATAAAAGCTGGTTGGTAAATACATGTTGCATGAAAAAAATCTCCCACTCAGCAAATTGTACTTCTAATGAATTACATGGGAGACATCAAAGGGAATTAGGGCTATATTAAGGTCTAGCTTCTTTAAATTGACTATTTTTTGAAAAGAAGGATTTGGGGCAGGGACTTTTTTCAGTGAAAGAGCTGAAATCATGAAGGTAGAACTGTCAACAAAAATGAAGACCTGACTAAGTGTGTTTGCATTAGAAATGGCTCAGTGCTTGCTGGCAGCTTGAATCCTGCAGTCCTGCTTGCTGAAGTTGAACCCAGCTGCAAAATGTGTTGGTCCAACCTGCCCTGCTCAGGTGGAGAGGGAAAGAGCAGAACACTTGAGCATCATTTTCACCCCTTCCCCCTCTGTTAAATGTCAGTTTCCCTTTCCCTTGACCTACCAGCTTTTGTTCCATTACATTGCCCACGCAAGGGCTTAATCCTGACCCAGGCCCGTGCTGCTGGCGATGCAGCCCAGCATCCTTCCAAGCAGGAGATGCTGCTGGAGCCTCCCAACGAGGAGCAGGGATACATGTGGCTTTGGTGGAACAAGGAACAGCAGCTCACACCATCCCCTTGATCATCTACCACAACGCTCTGGAGCAGGGCTTTTCTCATGGTGTTTGAAATGACTCATTATTCAGGCGAAACTCTTGGAAAGGAGGTGACACTGCAGGTTCCCACCTCCCACGAGACAATGAACAGGGCAGAAGGGTGTAGGTGGGGCTACTGCCAGGCAAGGAAGCAGCAGTGCCAGGATGGGGGGACCGAGGTGACTGGGTGAGGGAGCTGCTCGAGTGGTGGGGGCAAATCTTGTGTCCTTCTTGTGAGTCTGGAGAGGTGCTTGAGAGCATGTATTTGCTCAGGGAGGATTTTGGGATGTACCCTGCACCACTGCTCCTGCCATCCTGTGTACATGGGGAGGTGGACAGCAGCTTCTCAGCAGCACGAGTTCCCTCCTGCTCCTTCTCACAGGGTGCACCCATGTACATGGTGTACATGTCTGGGTTTGGGGCCCTAGGGTTTACTTTATTCAGCCAGGACATTGTCCTGGTTTTGCTTCAAAGCTGACAAGGTCGCAGGGACCAAAAAGGTACCTGAGCTGCCTTTAAGAGAGGAGGGGATCTTGGGCAAAGGAGATAAGGCTGGGAAAGCTCCAGCGTGCTCCCTGGTATCATTCGTACTTTGTCAGAATGATGGACATCACAACAACTAGGAAAAGCGGTAAATTAAATAACTCTGATAGTAAATATTGGCAGGGAAATGCTGGTGAAAGTGCAGACTGGGTCTGTGTTGCTTTGGCTCTAGATGTTGCTGGGTAGTTCTAGGAAAAGGCAAAATTTAGGAGGTGGGGAGGAGCAGAGCATGGGCTGCATATGGATGTGCAAAAACCTCTGAAACCTTCTAGAGGGGTGAGTGAACGCTGGGATATGGCAGAGGAGATCCTCAGTGTCGTCTGCGAAAAGGAAGCTGTTCCTCTTGAACACACAAGAGATTTCTTTTGGGGTCTTCACTCTTCCTAAAATTATCTCAGGGAAAATGTTGTCAGCAGAGGGTTTCTGGATGTGTTTTTGCCTCGCAGTGCTGAAAGCGTTGTGAGGTGGAGGATGAGAGGTGGACAGAGCCTGATGGTGCCAAGTTTATCTTCCCTGCTCAGTCCCAGGGATCTGGACAAGGCTGCCAGCTTTGTCTTCAAGCAACAGTCTTCAACTTTGATCTAACCCCGTTTAGGGGAAGAGCTTTTAATTCTAGGACTGGCTTTGTGGTTGTCTTCTCCAGAGGACAGCACTGGCACCTTGGATGTTTCGAGGTTCCTCCCATTTGCAGTGCTGGCTGGGTGTCAGGACGTGTGTTCAGGAATCACACGGAGCCAAGCCTGCAAGCCAGGGATGCTGACACTGGCTTGGTGAGGAATGAAACAGGCTTTGAAGGCTGATTTTATATTTCAGGTTACTTTGTAGTTCTTGGGTAAACTGAATGATTGCATATTTTGCGTTTGATGTAACATAGTCCCAGACCTTCCCTGTCTTCCCCCTACACTCCGTGGACCTCCGGGGAGGATTTTGGAGCCCTTGCTGTGGTGGGTGCTTGCTGTGGAGGGTGCGGGGGCATAGCCCACGTGCTCCTGTCCTGCTTTGCTAATCCCTGTGCTGCACTGCGCTGCTGGAGCCAGCTCCGCACCAGGATTCCTTTGGGCAGGCAGAGGGGCAGGGGAGAAGCTTGGGGGCAGACGAAGGGTTGCCGATAGCCAAACATTCCTGCTGCATGGCACGTCGATAAGTGGGACCATGGTTTGCGAGCACAGCCCGTATTTATTTTTAGCAAGAATGATAACGGTGGCAGCAGGTTGACTGCGTCTCTGGCTTATCTGTGTTTATCCGCATCCCGAGAGCTCCCTGTCTTCCCCCTCGTCATCGCTGCCTGACAGGTGAGCTCTGAGGTGTTCTGGGATGTTTGGCTCTACAGAGTTAGCCTGTTCCTCTCCCATCCACAGCCACATCCGTCTTCTTTGGCAGACATCTGATCCTTCATTACTCTTTGGGTCCCTGGACATTTATTATTACAGCTTTTGTTTATTTGAAAACAAACACACAAAAAATTAGTGACGAGAGCCCAGATCAAGGATCCAAAAATAGGGAACCCAAGAGAGACTGAAAGCTCTGATCTTGGCACATAAGAACATTTTTAGGTGATGAAGACTTAAAAAAGCCTGGCTAAAAGCAACAACAGCAAGAAAAGCACCTCGAAGACATCTGCAGAGAAAAATGGCAAACACAGCGCACGCTGATTATCATCCTTCACGAAGCACAAACCCGAGGCAAAAACAGCGCCAGGCGCGGGACGCCGTGCAGCACAGCCAGCCCTGCATCAGGCAGCGAGATGGCGTGGGCAGACCTTCCTTCTCCACACCGCTGCCTGCACCCCTGTCCTTTCCCCCTGTGATGGGTTGGCCCTTGGCTGGGGGCCAAACCACACACACCCGCTCACACAGTCCCTGCCCCCACCCAATCATAGGGGAGAGAATTAAAGAGGTAAATGGCAAAGAGGACTCGTGGGTTGAGATAAGGACAATTTAATAACTAAACTACAATAATATTAGAAATAATACTATATACAAAGATGCAATGTTATACACAGTGATATTACCCCTCCCCACCTGATGGCCAGAGGCCCAGCACACTCCCAGCCAATGGCCCCAAAGGAGGGAGAGAATAGGTGATACAC